>BMAO01033058.1:0-52857 GCA_019973975.1 Trichonephila clavata
AAATATTATTCTTTATGGTGAATTCAGTAGTTTTGCCTTCATGCAACAGCTGCTTAATGGTTCTAATATACTCATCAGTTTCCTGAGCGTTCACAATCTTGTGTGTCAATTCATCACTAGTCACTAGCATAATGGGATGTCTGCTCACGCATCTACGTGTTGCATTTGTTTTGCAGGACGATGGACTACCTCGTAATCAAATTCTTGTAGAAAAATCGACCATCTAGCAATCTTTGGTGTCAACTCTTTTTGTCTAGAGTTTTCGCAAATGCTGCACAATCCGTTCGAATTAGGAATTTTCTTCCCAGGAATAGTTTCGAAATTTTTTTCAGAGCTCGACAACCGCCAGTACTTCTAGTTCATAACTGCACAATTTCTCTTCTTGATGGAAGTCTTTTTGCTCATATAATGGATTGGATAGAAATTTCCATCTTCACCTTGTTGTAAAAGCACAGACCTAACCGAGTTTACATGCATCTGTATGCAGCTCTAACTTGCGCCTTCCTTGAAAGATGTATCACAGGTTCATTTGATAACGCGTTCTTTAGATTTTGAAAAGCTATTTTTTGTTCATGATTAAATTCAAGGTTTTGTTCCTCGCAATAAATCACTAAGGGGTCTGGCTATTATAGCGTATGAAGGAATATATTTTCTGAAATACCCTGTCAATCAAGAAAACTTTGAACATCTTTCGCATTTTTAGGTTCTGGAAAGTTAAGACTGCTACTGTCTTTTCCGATGAAGGTTGAATTGTACGTTCTGAATTATATGCCCTAAAAAATTAATTTTCCTTTGCAAGAACTGACATTTTTTTAGATTTAATTCAAGGCCGTATATGGAAGCGATTTCTAACACACGAGTTAATTTTTCATAAGCTTCTTTTTCATCTATTGCCGGAATTATTATATCATCTAAATAAATAATTAAAGTACCGTCTCTTAATGAGTCTCTAACACGTAATTAATGTATCTTTGGAAATAGTTACTGCTAATAGATAAACCAAATGGCACTTTTAAAATTCTTATTGACCTGTTTCTGTTCAAACGCGGTATATCTTCTACTTGTTTCATCAACATCTACATGAAAAAATGCATTCTTTAAATCTAGCGTTGAAAATACTCTACCGTTCCCTAATTTTATCTAATACCTCTTCAATTACAGGAAGTGGATATCTGTCCTGATTATTTTTTTATTTAGCTTTCTATAATCGATACACAAACGCATCGTTCCATCTTTCTTCTTACACACCACAATAGGAGACGAAAAATCTGAACAACTTTCTTTAATTATTCCTGTGCTAACACAGTCTATTTGTTTTTCAACTCGGCTTTTTCAAGTAAAGATAGCCTACGTGACCTTTGACAAATGGGTTTTTCATCTGACAAAATTATTTTCATTTTCAAAGCAGTAGATTTCGTTTTATTTGGTTTGTAATGTTTTATTAGTCTATGTATTGACTCCTTGATCTACTATTCGAGATATGCGATAATCATATGAACATTCCTCGTATGCCTCAGATACCTTTAGCAAAAACAAATTAGACTTATCCATAATCCTCTCAGAATTAACTAAACATCCTGACTCATCAATCTGCTGTTCCCTCTATTCCATCCTTTAAACATACCGGATTGCATATTCTAACATTTGACTTGTTTCCTCTGATCCACTTTTCAAGAACTCATAAACTCTTAAGGGTAATAATATTTCTGCCTCGATCTCGCACACTGCCGCGGGGATGGTTTGTGTTTCCCCCCCCCCCCTTTCAATGAGATTGTAAATTCTGAAACGTTTGCAATCCTTGTTCGCCAAAACAACTGGTAAGGTGATTTGAGAATGCACTCTTTTTTTCGCTGAAACGTACTTTTATTTATGATAACTGAGTTGGCTCCACTATCCAAAGTGGCAATTAATGGATATCATCAACAATTACGTCTACATACTGTAATTCATTAAACAAAAGTCATTTTGATTAGAAATAGTTTTAATTTGGTTTATGGTATGCCCTACACTTTTATCTTTATTTTCTGACTTCGCGTTTTTTTTCGCACAATTTCTAGCAAGATGCGGCCTCCACACACATAACACGAGATTATTTTTTCTTGTTTTACACTTTGGTTATGTTTTGGGAACTGTCTCTGGAAATAATTAGTATTTACTATATTCGCGCGGTTTTTAATGTAGCATCATTATCGTTTTTACTCTTAACATTGTTATGGTTTCGCGATCCATGCAGTGATCTGTTTTTTCGAAATAAAAATATATCGCAAGCTTTTCCTAGCTCATCTGGCACAAGCATGAATCCGCCTGCAAAATTTTAATATGTGAAGCAGTTTCTAGATCTAAAGTGTCTAAGATTTTATCACTGACCATTAAGTCAAATAGGGATTTAAAATCATTAACGTTCCTAATTTTTAGGTAATATTGAAACATAGCACTTAACGAGTAGCGAATTGTACATGAGTTTCATCTGTTTGCTTTTTGGCTTTTCTAAAATTAAGTAAGCATTCCTGAGCAGTGGGTTGGAATTCTCTTAAAACTAATGATTTGACTAACTCATAATTTTTGATTTCGTCATCTTTTACGTATAGTAAAATGTTATGTGCCTCTCACCAAGAATATTAATCAGGATTTCTGATTTTAAGTCATCTGGAACATTTTTAATTTTGAATGCTCGTTCTATCGATTGAAAAAAAAGACCAAAATTTTCAGGTTTTGTTGGGATTTGTATCGTTAATGTTTTTATACTTTTAATTAATTTTCTAAATAATTAGTTTCCCCCTGTAAACTTTTCTGGGTTACATTCCCTTCAGCTTTTGCCTTTTGAAGTTCAATTTCTCTGTCTATCTGTTGCAGTTTAATTTTTTCTAGCTCTAGTTGTGAGTTAGTTATTTGGAGCTGCTGCTCGCTTTTGATTGTCTATCCTCAATGGACAAATTTATCATATTCATTACAAATTCAGGGTCATCTTTAAACAGTTTTGAATTTTCCAATTTAGTTTTTAGCTCGAAAATTGTTTCTTTAGAGGAAACTTGCTCCCAATTTTCATTGAGCACATTTATCAAGTTCTCTTTTCTTGTACATTTATGATACGACATTTTAATCACAATAGAAGAGTATAAAAGGTATCTTACCTTTTTTTTTTGTTGTTGTTGAGCTGTATCAATCAGGAAAAGGATCACTTGAAATTATCCGTTCAAAAGCACAGTCAGAGTTCGAATGTTCCGTTCGGTTTGCGAAAGTCCTGAACAGTTTTTTTTTCACAGCGCACTATTAATTTAATGTCCTCACAGTCCACATCGCAATATCAATAGTCCTGATAGTCCACAAAGTTCACATCCAGGGCAAGCACCCATTTTATGTGGGGTTATGACACGGAGTTCTAGGGGTATTCACAATGATTACACTGTTTTTAACTAATACTAACGTTTAATGTGGACAATTACAGTACTACGCTCTACTATACAGATATATTATTGACAGCGTTTCGATTACTTCTTCTTGTACTCAACAATAGTTTCTCAGTCTCTTCACTTAACAATTATCACACCACGGTTCACAA
Source organism: Trichonephila clavata (assembly GCA_019973975.1). NCBI lineage: Eukaryota > Metazoa > Arthropoda > Arachnida > Araneae > Nephilidae > Trichonephila > Trichonephila clavata. The sequence goes on from BMAO01033058.1 coordinate 3,560, forward strand.
CGGTGTATGGCATTCAGATGATGGATGTGTCACCTTCACGTGACTGTCCTTCCAGCATCGGGTCACTTGGTCCCTACACAGCCAGTTAGATCCCGGTTGCTTTCCTTTTTTCTTAGTAGCGTTGGCTCTGACCTCCTCGTCTAGACCTCTCCCTCGCTAATCCCCCTCTCTAGTTAGTTCGCTCGCTGGTGGCTCACGTCGCCAGCGCCCTCTATACTGCCGTCTATGTGGAAATTCCACATATATATATATATATATAGTAACATAAAATGAAAGAAATACATGGCATAATAAAATTGATAATACAAAATAATATCACTAACAAAGCTAGAAGATTCAAACCAGATTTAAAGAAACACACTTTAAAAATAATGGAAGAGTCTATTATAGAAGAATTAACTAAGCGCATGTATAACATGGAACAGAATTAGAACTTTAAAATGTAAGAAGCCAAACGAGTCAATAGACTAAAATGAAGATCTGTTATGATTTCTAAAGCTGTTGCTGAATTAGGACCAGCAAAATTAGGGTTAAATGTATTTTATGGATCCTACTTTCCCCTGTTCAGCAGAAATTTTATACATAACAGGAAAACATACCAATATTGAAAAGTTAGGCCTAAAACCAACCACGTGTAATTTGCAACCAAAAGAAAAATAAAATGAAAATAATAGAAAATATGAAAGGAAATGAATCCTAACAAAATACAAATAAAAATAATTTTGAAAAGGAATAATGAAGCAAAAACTTACATGAAAAAATGCAAATAACCGGTGAGCGGAAAAAAAAAAGAACTGTACGTACGAGAACATTACGCTAAATGATCGTTAAAAATGACGTGTTAGGTTGATAAAGCCAGATGCAAAAATTAGTGGCGCCACCTGGATAGTTTTTTTGTAATTAAACGAAGCAAACTAAAACAAAGTGAAAATAATAAAAACAGAAAGAGAAAAAAAAAAAAAAGAAGAATGCTTAAACTTTGAAAAGGAGAATTAGAGAGATAATTTAGACATATATTTAAAAATGTAGTTACTTGGATAGTTGTATTCCAAGCAATTATTGCGGAATAGCTTAAAATTATTTTGCTTAACATCATTATCTGTGACTAAATCGTTACTTCTTTTTATAAAATTTAAGATGATATTTCTAAAAATAGATAGATGTAGGTTACTTTCCCAAAAAGGCATTTTAATAATGTTAAAATCAAAAGAGTCTCTTTTATCAAAAATATTACTAATTAGTATATTATTCTTAACAATTAATTGTAGGTCTAAAAAGTTTGCAGAGTCATTATTATAATTGGTTTTTAATAATTTCAAATATAGGGGATAATATTTAAAACTAGGAACAAAATTTACTATATTACTAAAGATGATTAAGTCATCTATGTATCTAAAAAAGTAACAAGAATCTATACTAATGTTATCATATTCATAAAAGTGCAGATAAATATTGGCTAAACAGTTACTCGCAGGTCCTCCTTGTGGAAGACCTTTAATTTGCTGATAATAAGAGTTATTGTGAAAAATATAATTTTCATATAGTACTAGATGAATAATTGAAAGATATTTATCATACTTAATTATTTTATTCAAAGAATATTTGTTATAGGCTATTTTGAGAATTTTAACCATATCCTCAATATCTATGGAATTAAATAAATCTTCAAAGTCATAGGTGTGAATAGAAGTAATTTTTTTATCTTCCATGTACTTAATGATATCCAAGCTATTCTTAACTATAATCGAATTATCAATACTGTCTAATGTGGATTGAATAACCTTTTGTAGCTTTCTACCCGGAAGTGTAATATAAGTTTTAAAGCCGTTTGTTATAGTTCTAAATTTAATAGGATTTTTATGAAATTTTGGAGTTAAGAAAATATGAGGGAATTTAATATCCGAAATGCGTAAATCTAATTTTTTATAAAAAGCAGAAATTCGATTAAAAATTTCTCTATTGCTAGAATTAGATCTTTAAAAGCATTATTATTATGAAAATGTCTATTAAGCATATCAGCATACAACCATTTGCAAATAATTGCATAATTACCCGGAACTTTATCAACATAAACAATAATGAAATTCTTTTGTAGTTCTACAATATGATGCTTAAGATTTTTGTAAATTAATCCACAATCAGTTTTATAGTTATTTTTCAGTAACTCTTTTAAAACATTGTATTTAAATTCATTAAAAGCTTCAATAGGAAAAGTGTATTTAATTGCTAATTTAGTAATGAAGTTACAAATATCTTTAGAGATTTGTTTTTTTATGGCATTATTATTATTGGAGATCATTAATCTATAACTAGTACCTTTTGACATAATTTCCCTAAGAGTATTATCTTCAACAATATTTAAACTGCCAGTTACAACATGTTTGTGATGCTCGTTTATAAATCCAGGATAATCCTTACAATTACAAAGAAAGGTATTATTTTGCAAATCATTAATCTTATTGTAGTTAAAAATTGAGCTACCAATTTTTTTATTATACTTAAAAGCCTTTTTTAATGCAAACATTATTGATAGGTAAGCAATGCACATATTTATTAAATGTTTTTGAAAAATTAATGTTATTATAGGATTTATTCATGAATAAAATTGTACAATACTCAGTAGTACTATTTACCAAATCTTTATCTCTTATATTGAATTTATGAATGAGAAAATTAATAATATCTTTAATAATATGTAAGGCATGGCAATCTTGAAAATTATGCTTATCGAGGATAACTTTAGTATACTTGATTTCTTTTTTGTTCAAACCAAACAGGAAATATTTAATATGTTTAATGTTAAAAGACTTTTCAAAGTTAATACATAAATCATTAATTTTAGGAGCAATCTCAACTGGTAGTTTACTATTTCTTTTCTTCCTTTTGCCTCTTTTATATATATATATATGCCATTCCATTTTAATTAAAAAAGAAAACTTTTTAAAAAATTTTATAGCCTAATACTCTGTTTTGATGAGGAGACCTATCAGCTTAATTCGACCCTTCACGTTTGATAAAAACTTAGGAATTGAGGAGGGAATTCTTTCGCGTTAGTCGGACGAAAGTGACATTTCTTTGGAGAAGAGAAATTCTTCGAGACGTCTAGAATGTCTGACGCAGTCCCAAGATATTTTAAAATCATCTCCTAGAAGCTCTCTGGAGGAGTTCACGGATTGGTCAAAAGTCAGCTGCCATTTATTTATTTTTTATACATTTTTTACTCCTTTTTGTCTAGAATAGACTTTGACTCACAACTCTGAAGGTTAACTTAGGAGAAAGACTAAAGAGAGAGATAAATAAATCTCAAATTGATTTTTAGGCGAAAAAGATTCGAATCAATCGAATGAACTTTTTCTTTGTCCAAGGAATTTCTTTCCATCTTATTTGATTTGATTTTTTTAAGCGTGACGTTTAAAGCTACACTACGTATATTTGCGATAGACCTCGCACTTTCATTCAAATGACGAGTACGGTACTTGTCATTCTGCTCGTCAGACACCCACACCACGCCAGTCTTTTCAACTGAAGAATTCAAAATTCTTATGATTCGATTTGTATAATTACGTCAAAAATAACTTGTACAGAGTTGTAAATAGAAAAAGAATAATTACATAATGGATGCCACTTCCTGTTTGAATAACGAACAGGAAAAAAAATTCATCCTTATATAGAAATATTAGTTCTATACTCAAATTATATCCAAAAAAAGTCTATACACTATTTTTAATTCTGAAAACTGTTTAACTTTTTTTTCTGTTTCAAGAAAAGAGGGCGTAATAAAGCAAAATATGATTTAATGTAAAATACGTCTGAAAATAGCTTTTTGAGTGAAAACAATAGTATTTAATCTTCTTTAAAAAAAACTCTAGCACAGATTTTTATGATTGCATCATATGGGAAATAACTCAAACTCAGCTAAGAAAAAAAAGTATCAAATTCTTCCGAGAACATTAAACAAAAAAAACCGAGCTCTTTGTTTTCCCCACAATAAACTAATATTATAATAATCAATCAGAATATGTAAATTCATTAGGACAATAAATTGCAACTATCAAAATTTTGTGAAAGAAGGAAAGTAATCTTGTCTTCATTCTTCATATATAATCTTACTCGATTCATATATGAAGAATGGCTTTATTTTCACGCTTTCGAAAATTCATCAAATATTTGGAAAAATTACAATTTTAGCTCCGGGTTAACCCAAATATGTAATTATTAAATATAGTTTAATGATTAAAAACATCCTTTTTCGCAAAAGAGCATGCAAAAAGTAAAGTTAAAACTTTCTTTAACAAGCATCCAATATTTTTCAAAATTATTTAAGTAATATACGGGTGTCCTATAAATGTTGCCCAAACTGTTCACAGCCAGATTTTTGGTTGAGAGGTCATAATAAAGGCCTAAAGAACTGTACCTGTTCGATTTATAGTTTACTAGAAAAATGCGGTAAATAATGATGAATAAATTAGGAGGCCAATGCGCATTTCTGTGCTCCTGTACGTGATTGGCTGGATATGGCATACTCCGGCGGCTAGATAGAACTTGTGGGTCCGGTTCCATGCCTCTGAATGGTAGAATAGTCATTGAGTCATTGGGTCACATGATCTCTGATGAGGTCTTCATCCCCTATCTTGAATTTGAGTAACCATTAAAAATTACACTTGCCATGTTTAGTGGTAGGTGGAAAAATGGATGAAAAAATTTAAAAAGAATTAAAATTTTAAAAAAGTACATTAAATTGCGACTTGAAATAATAAAAATAGAAAGAAAAATTGCTGGAGCTATTTTTGTTTGCGTTGAGGTGTTGGTGTATGAGTGGAATACTATGCCGACCACGGCTAGCACCGTTGCCGGAGGCTAGCGTACGACCAACTTAATCATTGAGTGTCGAGTCAACTCACTCGCGGCGACCGGGAGAACCCGCCACCTTGGCCGTCGACTTCCGACTAAATGGGGTTGATGGCGATGGCGGTTGGCGGTTGATAGCGGTTGGTCTGTGGGCATACGGGCTGCTTGCAGCATCCATCCCATATCTGATTATCTTAGATTTGGAATCGGCGATGGTGGGGTTTTTCATTCTGCATAGTTGCATTGTGATTGGTGGAGAGAAAAGGTGGGCGTGCCAGTAGTGGAAAGTTGCTTGAAGGTTGAGAGAATATTTTGCTTGGGAGAGAGCTGAGAGGCTGCTCTCTGGTTGGATACTGGAGGGTAACTGAATGGAGTGAGAAAAGGGTGACTATTTAAACTATTTTTCTTTGAGGCACAGTGCGCTCGTGCAATCGGGAAGCTGCGTTTCATTAGTGGGTGTGTCCTAGAGCTTGGTGGAAAGCTGGAGATTGAAAATTAGATCGGGGTCGGAGAGGGCGAGAGCCACTTTCCCTATTGGTCGAACAGGTACCTCCTATTGGAGGATGAGTTGCTCGGAAAGTAAGAGAGTGACTTACACCGTTGAGTTTTTCCCTGTTCGCCAATCTGAAAGTAATTGATGTATCCAGACGTATTGACTACACAAACGGACTTGGTTGCACGTCTTCATGCTACTTGTACTTTGGTGGTCACCGGCCCTTCCATTCCACGGTTGCTCAAGCTAGCCTTATATGCCGCGGACCTTTAACATTGCTTTTTTAAATATTTGGGCGTGGTACTAGTGTCAGAGCATGATCCAGACGGAGGCCGGTTCGATGCCAATGTCCAATGCCCGCCGAGTACACACGGTGTACGTGCTCGTTAAACCAGTGGGTCCGAATGGTGTCGCCATCTATAGTGTTGTACCAAGCAAAATCGTACTGTCACCTTCATGGGGGCTCAAACCTTATTTTAACGACAGGCGTAAAATTCTAGCCCTTAGCCTCTAGGAATTTCGTGGACCTTGATCTGATGTTACTGTCGATCAGGTGGCATAAGCAACAACAACAAATATTTGCACATACTACAGTTGACGTGTCTACTATGGTGTTTTTTACTTGAACTGGCATACTTTGTTTTTCAAATTTATCTCGTAAGCTATGGATAATACAGTAAAGTTCTTTGGGCATTTTTTATGTACTCTCAACTAGAAATCCAGGGTTTGGATTCTATTTTTGGGGCACATTGTGCTCCTTACTGAAGTTTAAAATGACATTGATTTATCAATTTCAATTTTCTTATCCTATAAATATTCTAATTTCTGCTTAAAACAAATTAAATATATTGAAAATGAAAAAATCTCACATTTTGCAAAATTAATTATTAAAGCAAACTTTTAACAATTAGTAAAAAATATGATTTTACTGTTGTTATTCGCAACGATACTAATCGATAGTAGTCAATTACTTTTTTTTAATAAATGCATGAATAAAATAGAATACATGTGATATTGTGTTTTAAAGAAAATGATTCCCTGAGACTTTGATTGAAATAATATCGAAAAAGCAAACTGATACCCTTGTAACTTGAGGAAAAAATACGAATAGTATTCTTTTACACAACCTTCGATTCAATTATAAGTCTGAAAGAAAATGTCAAAGGTTGTGAGTTCTGTCCGGCCAGGGAGATATTTAAGCTTCTTCCACGCAACAGAGGAAAAAAGAGCATCTTCTATCGAAGAACAAAATACTTTTCATTTCGTTCTCCAAGTAATGAAAACAGAATTACAAAATCCAGAAAAGTTACATCTCTTCTAAGTTTAAATCTTGTTACAAAGTGAGAAAAATTCAATAGACACACAACTTTTCCTTTGTATAGAAATAATGGTCTGTACTTTTTTTTCTCACGCCGTTTTCTTTTATCTAACAATCTGGACATTTTTTTAAAAAATTCTCTTTTTCAATCAAAACAGACATTTTTTCTCTCAAAGTAAAATTTCATCATTCAACTAAACCTTTAAAACGGAAGTAATAGTCAACCTTTTAGAAATTCTAGTTTTTCAGATTTTTTCCGCTCCATAAGCTTTTTTTTTTATTGCAATTATTTTAATTCTAAAGTATCCAATTAACTTCTTAGTAAAAAGTTTTTGAAGTACCGTATATTTTTTAATTATTATTTTCTTTTAAAAATAAGAAGAAATTAAGAGTATTGTATGTAACGTCATTAATTGGGGTAAAATTCTGCTAAAACTCAGTTTTAGCAGAATTTTAAGCCACCTCTGATTGGAAAGATTGGTATAATTGAACAAATACTACAATGATGTGTAAACTAGTTTATTTACCCATTTACGCATTTTATAATAAAGATCATATCTTAAGTAAAATTATTATTATTGTTTAATGCACTACAACCTGCAATAGCAACTTAATAATATGATGCAATAATACTTATAATAATAATAATAATTAGTTGAAATAGCAATTTTAATTATTGATCTCTGGACACTTCTTTGTCAACGGAAATTACACCTTTACTCACAAGATATTTCGTTCGGGCTTATTCGAAATTTCTGGAATTTCAACTTCTGTTGAGTTTCATCCACACTATCAAAATTTATATGCCGCTAATATCATCCGGTCTCCATCTTGTCCATCCTGACTTCTTTGTTTGAATGGGAAAAGTACCAAATAGTAAGTTAAATGTAGTTCACCTCAAGCATATTAAAGTAACTTTGTAGTAAAATATGCTATGATAATTAAGTAACACATAAGAGTATTGAGAAAGATTCAAACTATGTCCCCGGTATACATTTACTGAATGGCTGATTCACAGATTAATGGTGATTTGAAGACAAAGTAAAAACGTTCCAAATTGTTTTTTATAAATTCTTCAGTTAATAATTTAAAAACGCAGCTTTTTGTATATTTTAATTTTCGGCTTACTTGACGTTTTTGTTCACGCTAAGCACAATCCGAAATTCTTTCCCATTTTAATCCCTTAAAGATATTATATAATTAAGAGTGATAATTTTTCCCATATAGTTCAGTTAAATTTATTAATCTATATATATATATATATATATGGATGTTTGTGTATATGAAATCGCTTCACTCCAACACCATTCAACCGATCACTATGAAAGTTGGCATGTATAAATATTTTTGTGGAGAAGGTTTTTGTGCTATCCTCATTGTTGCAGCTCCCCACCAGGTGGCGCTTCAGCAAAGAAATTTCTACACCATTCAATCAATCACCAAGTTGCCAACGTTATTGCCAAAAATAATGCCAATTTGGCTCTATCGCCAACATCTTGCTGTTCCCATTGAATCGCCATTATAATGTAAGGAAAGGCTTTGTTTGCGAATATTATAATTTTAACATAAAATATGTACAACAGAAAGTAATACTAACGTATTAAACCTCCAGATATAAATTATTTACATTATTTTAAGCGTGCATTACACAAAATTTGTAACAATGTGTTTCTTTTGCTAAGAAGAGATCAGCTTAGGAAGGTGTTTTCGAAAATCGACCCACAAGAGTTATAAATAAAAAAATTCTTTTTATCAGCTGTTAGACCTTCAGACTTTAAATTTAACAAATATGGTGTTTTTTTTCAGCTGAGATATGCAAAAAGCTTTTTTTTTTGTTTAATAAAAATTTGTTTATACGTAAAATTGACTCATTAAAAAATTATTTATTCTTCAATCTGTATTATTTGATTTTTGATTTCATCCGTGCGAAGAACGGTTATACCAGCTAGTTTATATATAAAACCTAAGGTATAGCTTAAAAAGGAAACTCTTATTTAGGTTTAGAGAAAAAGTTAAGCAGTCATAACTAGAGCAGCTTTACAAATATCCCATTTACTAAAAGATCATCGTAAGTTGAATAACATCCGGCTAAAATAAGAACTACTTTTCTTATATTGTTGAAGATATTTAAAATAAAATGTATATGGTACTTTTCAATTAAAATCATACCTCTCGGTGCCTTTTTTGAATATGGAAATTTTTTACATCTCCAGGTTGGCTACGCTTCTTTCCTTGCGATAGTACACTCTTGGCAATCTCATATGTACTATAGAGAAGGATAAGAGAAAAGAATAAAGACAAAGCCAAATTTATTGGAGATAACATACAGTATAAAGCTAAAACAGTTACAGTTCACCTCTGCTGCAGGCGTCAAAAATTTAATGAAGGGATTCAATGTCGGGTTATGACAGTCCACATGATGCCTTTCTCCTTTATCAAAATTGATCTTTAATAGAACATATAATATATGTTGGGCTAATGGTCCCCTAGTCATTGAACAGTTTTGTTCAATGGATAATACAGGCAGACAGGTAGAACAAATAGTCCAAGGCAGCAGTGCAGTCTTGTATGCAAATAAGTAGCCTTGAATACTGCGAGCACGCCCATTGTCCTGTTGGAAGGTGGTCGCAGGCAAGCTCTGTAGCTAATGGAAGATAACAAATTCCGAAGTATCAGAGATATAGGATTGTATTAATAATGCGCAATAGGAATGCGGGAGTGGAATCCATTGCCACCTGAAATCGTAGTACCGGACATAGAACCGATGTATCCATCCATAAGACAGCAATCTCTCTCGATGGTATCTTCAAACTCTAATCTAACCATCGTGGTGTTGCAAGCAGAAACGGAGGCCGCGGTGGCCGAGCGGTCTAGGCATCGGATCAGGCAGCTGTCATGGGTCGATCCTAGTACCCTGAAGTCCGCCGTGTAGGGGGCGATGCACGTTAAATCTGTCGAGAGCTCAAACGTCCTCCGTTGGTGTGGTGTGGTAGTAGGAGGGGGTGCCAGCTCAGGTGTCGTCCGCGTCACTTGACCATGGTTCAAATTACGTGGACCGTCGCCAAAAGCCGCGTGTTGCTAATCAGTGCGACGTTATATTCTCTCACTCTCATTCGCAGCAGAAACGAGGTCCGTCTGTAAAGACAATGCCGTGCCATTTGGTTGATCATGTCTGCCGTTCAATACACTATTGCAGACATAAACGCAACTAATTTTGAGACAAAATTAATTGCAGCAATGGATATCTTGCGGATAATTCCCTGTAAGGCGATGACTCATAATACATACAGATACAGACCATTGTGCAATGAACTGTATTTGTTGTTGTACGGATTCTGATTTGGAAGAGCGATCTATAACTGCCATGAGCCCAGTATGCCTGTCATCGGAGGGCTAGCTGATGACTTTGAGGCCATGGGTAGTTATTCCTTCCTGTATTCATCGATTACAGATTATTATTGCTTGGTTTTTCGGAAGGATAATTTGTACATTTCCATCTACAATAAATCTTCCTCGGAATAGCTCAGAAACATGCTCGAATGACGATAATATTCTTCGTCGAAGCATTCATATTGATGCTGTCGAAGAAAGCAGCACGAAAACGAAATTCCAATACTTCAAAACGGCATTCTATTCTCCTATTGAATTGCACCTATCAGTGGCCCTACAGTAAGTAAGTGAAAATAACGTCGCACTGTTCAGCTACACGAGGGCTTTTGACAATGGACCTCAATTTTTAACCATGGTCAAGTGACGAGGACGAAACCTGAACTGTCATTCACCTCTCCTAATTTCCACAGCACATCAAAGGGAGAACGCTTAAGCCTCGACATATTTAACCTTCAGCGGCCCTTTCTGCCTGGTAGGTCTTCAACGATACTAGGCTCGAACTCATGACACACCGGCCACGAGTCCATTAAACTTGAGCACTAGGCTACCGTGGTCACGTACAGGGAAAATCCCTTAACACAAAACTGAAGGGAATGAAATATTTTTTCATGTTAAGTGAGTGAGTGAATATTAACGTCGCACTGTTCAGCTACACAAGAGCATTTGGCGATGGACCGCGTAATTTTGAACCATGGCCAAGTGACGAGGACGACACCTGAGCTGGCACCCTCTTCTCCTAACTACCACACCACACCAACGAGAGGATGTTTGAGCTCTCGACAGATTTAATGTATATCGCTCCCCTACACGGCGGTACTTTAGTGGTGCTGGGCTCGAATCGGTGGCGCTACAGGAGTCCCTGATGTGCCTATGTGCTGAAATTCTAATTTTACATACCTCATAGCGCTATACTCACAGGGAATAACTTCATGGTGTCGTATTTTAAGCGTCCAGCAGTATAGTAGTTATGTGAAATCCTACTATCTCGAATTTGGCATAAAATATAAATGGAAAGTAGCTGCAATATTTTAAAAGCTTCTTTTGTAACAATTGTTATTGAATTGACAAAAAATGTATTTATTTCCTCTCTGACTCAAAGACATTTTTATAGACGAATTATAAATTTACCTGGTGCATTTTAAAAGAGATTTTACTTTTAGACACCATTCGAAATTCTTTGGATTATCCAAAAATATATGAAAACTTTATCAGTGTGGTATTAAATTAAAACATTATACATAGTTTTTGAATTGTTTTTTTTTTCTTTGAAACATTGAATAAATAAATAGGAAAATGTATACTCGTTTTCCATTTTGAAGTGGAAAATTTCATATTTTCAAAAGATGAAATATTTTATAGGCAAACAAATCCTTTTATGTAGAGTTACTAACATCTTCTTGTGTCGAGATTTCCAGAAATTCCCGTGAGCAATCTACTAGGAGTGGAGTATATTTATTTAAACAAATATAAAAACAATATTTTTTTTCAAGATACAGAATTCAGTATAAGTACTTTTTTCCTACGTTATTCTACGTGCAACTATGAATTTTTATCTCTACCCATGCATAAAATATTATATCAAACTTGATGGTTTGAATAAAATTTCGTGGTTAAAAATCTTAAAATTTATCACGTATGAATGCTATTTCTAGAAAGTAGTATTTTCTAAACTTCCAGAGAAAAATATTGAGTTGAATGATATATTTCTTTTATTTATATCGAATACAGAATAAATATTTTATTTATTCAAAATCCACTGGGGGGGACTTATTTCAGTGAGTGAGACTGAGTGAATATTATCGACGCACTGCTAAGCAACACGAGCGCTTTTGGCGACGAATCTCGTAGTTTTGAACCATGGTCAAATGACGCGGACGACACCTGAGCTGGCCCCCTCCTCTCCTAACTACCACACCAATAGGAGGACGTTTGAGCTTTCGACAGATTTAACTTACCACGGCGGGTCTTCAGTGGTACTAGGCCAGCCACGAGTCTGTTACCTTGACCACTAGACTACCGCGGCCACAAAACTCATTTCTGACAGGGAATTTTGGTGAATAAAAAATTAAAATTTGGTCTTTTGAGCCACTATAAAATAATGTGCTTAGCATCCCAATTGAACCTCACTATTCTAAATTCCATCCTATACCTTGTTTCCATCGTAGGTTCGAATCCTGGTGTCATTAAAGGTCCACAGTGCAGCAGAACTTATTTACATCAAATATGTTGAGGTTCAAAGTTTTCACGTTGGCATGGTGGGAGTGTTTAGAGAATGTGTCATAAGTCCAGGTGACTTTTCATCACTTGACCATGGTTCAAAACTATGAACTTCGTTGCCAATATCTCTCGTGTAACTTCAAAAACTGCAACATTAATAAGCAATCCTTCAATATACATTACGTCATATTAGAGTTTTTGAAATCCAAATTTATTCGAAGCAGGATGGCTTGAGTGAGTGAATTTTAACGTCGCACTGTTCAGCTACACGAGGGCTTTTGGCGACGGGCCTCGTAATTTTGAACCATGGTCAAGTGATGAGAACGACACCTGAGCTGGCACCTCCTCTCCTACCAGCCACACCAACGAGAGAACGTTTGAGCTCTCGTTAGATTTAACGTGCATCGCTCCCCTAAACGGTGGGTCTTTAGTGGTGCTGAGCTCAAACTCATAACACGCCAACCACGATCCGATACCTTGACCACTAGGCTACCGTGGCCACTAGGATCTTTAGTGGCACTAGGATCGAACTCATGACACGCCAGTTACCTTGACCATTATACTACCGCAGCCATACGCAAAAAGGCTTAATAATTTTGCTAAATAATTTTTTAATTGAAAACTGATTTCGAATTTAACTCGAATAACGTTGTTCATAAAATATGTAACGAAATATATCGAAAACAGATCTAAATGGTGTATTTTCCATTTATCTATCTTTATCTAGACTTTTTACCTTCTGGTTCCGGAATTCCAGTTAAAATATAAATTTTAACGAAGTTTATTATTTTAAAATGTTATTAATCGTTGCGTCTTTCGCAAAGCATATGAAAGAATTTCCATACATAAAATGTGGATTTTTAAAAAGTATATAAAAAAAGAAAAAAACTAAGCCTCGATATTTTTACGGAAATTTTCATTCTCAATTTTCAAAGAATGCCGCCCATTCGGTAGAGTGGTTAGGGACGCTGACTGCAGTTCCTGGTTTGAATCCCGGAGAAGGCATGAATGTCTGTGATGCAATCCTTCTTTCCCTTTTCTTTGTGATGTAAGCCCCCTTGTGATACTTCGTGGGGAACTATGTTTATAAGGATTCTTAATAAAAAAATTTCAAAAATAAGAAATTTCATGTATTTTTTAACAAACAATATAAATTACTTATACAAAGCCTTTAAGAGGGCCTGATGCACGTTAATTCTTTCGAGGGTCAAAGTTTTCAAATTACAGCTGTGTGGAAGTTTAGAAAGAGTGTTGCCAGTTTAGCCGTCATCGTCTATGTCATTTGAAGATCGTGGCTCAAAATTCCAATAGCCCTCAAGTTGTTTCATAATACGAGGAAAATTAAAATCCAATCCAATCTATAAAACATATATCCCAAAAGTCACTTTTAAAAAAAATACTCCCATGCATTAAGAACTTCAAAAAAACTCAAAATAGCTGCCTTGGAATCTTGCTGCTGTCATTCCTGTTTCTCGTGTCTCTTCTTTTTTGAGTAAAAAAAATATTTTAATACACTTTATTTTTTTTATTCGAACGTAGTTCTTAACGCTTCTTATGTCACGTATGTGCAGAAAGTCTATTTGTTTTTGAAGAATTAAATTTCCAGTTGAGCTGTTGAAGACGTTTTAATAAACTGAATGTTTGAACATTAGCGTTTGGGAAATCGTATAGATACCTAACATATAAATTCCTGTAGTTCTTAGTAGTATAGTTTTTGGAACTAAAACGTGGCCGTGGTAGCCTAGTGGTCAAGGTATCGGATCGTGGTTGGCATGTCATGAGTTCGAGCCCAGTACCACTAAAGACCCACCGTATAGGGGAGCGATGCACGTTAAATCTGTCGAGATCTCAAACGTCCTCTCGTTGGTGTGGTGTGGCTGGTAGGAGAGAAGGTGCCAGCTCAGGTGTCGTTCTCATCACTTGACCATGGTTCAAAATTACGAGGCCCGTCGCCAAAAGCCCTCTTGTATAGCTGAACAGTGCGACTTTAATATTCACTCAATCACTCACTTTGGAACTAAAACCATCTGAGACAATGTAACATGGAAAATGAGAGAGAGTTATGTTAACGTCGCACTATAAACCTTCACGTGGGCTATTGTGGATGGACCCTGTGGTGGTCAAGTGACACCCGAAATAACACCCCCTCTTTACACTATCGCACTACGTCAACAAAAGAACTTTGAGCACCAATAATTTAACGTGCATCAGCCCCTTTATACTAACCCATGAAGCGACAACGCCTCCGGTTTGTCAGAAACAGAAACACACGGCCACCGCTGGCACCAAGGCAGAACCTGCTCTCATCAAAAACACAACAGATGGCCAATGAATGGCTTGACACCACTGGCGTCACGCAAACGGCAATGGCTTGGTGTCAGTGGAATACACGCGCTACATGGCACCTGACTCGGAGCTGTCTTTGAAGTAACCGATTTCTAACAGTTCATCGTGTCACTGTGGTATCAACTGTGCAACTCGAATTTCTGATTCAATCGTAGTACGATGCTCCATAGTCGTAGGCCGAATACGCTAGTCTGCCCTCTCAGTATTGCCCCGTGGCCGCCCGGAACCCGGTCTTCTTGAGGCAGTACCATCCACTATTCCCAACAATCCTGCGTAGTGGATATATTCCGGTTAAGTCTTTCTGCAATATCGCGGAAAAAAAATACACCTTCTCGTGGCCCTATAAAACGACCTCGTTCAAACTCGGTGAGCTGTTGGTAATGGCGTCTTCGTCTTCTTAGAGGCATTCTTGGCTAACATCAACTCAATACGTCAAATTTCAAGGAGAAATAACGCTCCCGGACTTTACAATAGACATTTAAAGCAACCCTGATTTGCAAGTTCTGAGTGGCGCTTCTAGCGCCACACTTAAGCACTAAGTGCGAATTTTGTATCGATGTCATATTTCAGATGCATAACCACGCCTACCAAATTTCGTTTATCTAACATAAGTCTTTCTTGGTGTTGATATTTTTTTCTGTCAGTGTGTTATTTTTACATAAAATCTTAACTTGAAAAGTATTTAGCTTCTTGAACATTCAGTGTTTGGGAATTTGCAATTAATATGGTTACAGTTGGGATGAAATAGTTTGCTACATTAACTGGTTTTGATCGACAAACATTGCAAAGCTAGCACATAGAAAGCTATACAAAATCACAGACAGTTACGAACAGATGACACATGGCAAGTGACATGTAGAGAGACATAATAACTCATCAATGTGGAAGGCACACCCAATCCCTTTTTTCATTTCTCTAAACTCCGAATCTGGAGAAAGGAGAGTTCTACTACTTTCCATATTACTTGATTAGTTTTAAATCTTTCTAAGGCTGTGGAAAGCATTTACCACCAATTATATTAATTTTTAAAGGTCCTGGTAAGCTTTTTTTGCCACTTTTCATTTATTCTGCTTCAATAACTTTAGAAATTTTTTTAAATAAATTATTAATCCTTACACACCTTGTTATTATCCCCCACGCACGTACACATAATAACAGGATTAAGAAATCAATATCCTGAAGCCATTTTTTCAGGGGAGCTACACTTTATTTTTTTTATTTCAAACGAAGCTGTGGATTGGAAATTACCTTTGCAGACCTAGTACATTCCCTGGGAGCTAATATTACTTTTTATTGTGGCACCATATAGGTAGATACCAATTGTCGCAATGTAAATTTTGACGTCCAGTTTCTACCCGAAAAAGGAGGCACCTGAGCTCTGACGATGCGAAACTGAGAAAGAATTTAATTTTGCTGAGAACACCAAAGCCAAACAGGCACTCTAGGGATCTTTAACCTGCCGCATAATCATACGACATGGAAACTGTCAATTTTCAGCATCATGGAAATCCACCGTTTTGGGCCGGGGTTCAGCCCGCACATTTTATTGCCTTTGTTGGGTTTTTTGTATTTGGCTTTTTAAATATCTTGATATCACTATAATTTCAAGCCTATATTATTGTAAGTAAACAAGTAACCTTTTTTTCATAACGACAATCAACCAGAATTGCATTACAATAGCAAGGCAAGGATTGATCCTGCAGTTATGTATCGTGTCCAACTGCTGTTGCCACATATGAGATTAAGGAAGGAGTAGATCAATTTAATCCCCTTCGAGAACGTTATGAAATTTACGACTCTTCCGGAAAAGGTGGCATCGAATCTTTTACTTCCTCATCTATCTGGCAATTGACGATTCCTTTATTGTGTGGAAGTTATGTAGAGGAGATATGGACTGGGTAAAACCAATAAAATTTTCGTGTACGGCAAACATGCCAATTGATTTAGGGATTTTCAAGTTGGAAACGAAAGGAAAGACCCATAAGGTGTCCTGGCCAATAACAAAATACTTCCAGACGAAAAGATTGCATAAGTTGGTAACCATATTCCAATTTTAAGGAATGCATGCAAGTGCTGTCGTATGTGTACTAAGGCACATCAAAAGAAAACGCGACATGTGTGCATAGCTTGTGATGCCACGTTTTCCAAAATTTCATAGAATGCAAATGCGTCTTTGGTACTCTTCTTTAAAGTTATTGTACTACAAGAATTTCGTTTTGTAAATGTCAACCTATTTTCTATTTTAAATATTTCTTATTCTGTAGAACGACGCATGCATGCAAAACGGGAAATGTTCAATTGAGAAAACACCAGCTGCTACTTATAAACATTACTGCTCCATAAAACCCTTTCTGCAAAAAAATGAATTACCTTTTTATTTATTTTTTACTACCATAGAGGATTAATTCTCTAACGCCAAACGTTATGTCAGCAGCGGATAAAATAAATTAAACTAAAAATTAAAAAATAAATTTTAAAATTTCTATTTTTGTCACCGGAAATAAATATTTGCATACAAATTCAATTACCTTTTATAACCTTTTTTATTTATATACGGTTCGAAATCAAAATTCTTTTTTCAAGACAAGGGAGCTAAAATATTTTTAATTCGCCCAACCATTTTAAAAATTAGTATAAAAGTCTCTAATGTAAATTATTTATTAGAAAATATTGTACATAGGTTTTTAAATTTCTGAATAAGCTCTGCGTTTAAATTATTTTTTATTGATACTAAATCAAAGTTGTAAATGCTTTCAAAATATTCTTAAGTACCATGAAAGCTTTAATGTTACCTCCAAATATTGTTTGTTAAAAAGTGTCTCGAATTAGAAAGTTGCTAAATTTTCTCCTAGTCTTGAATCTTATTATTCAGCACTTATTGAAAAGTTTCAATTTTCTTTGATCAAAAAAGACAAACAAAATAATTATTTTTTTTTTTCCCCCTTTCAAAATCAACTTTCTGAAAATTAATTTCACTTTTTCATTTTTGTTCTCAGTACAAAAAATCATTTCTAAAAACTTAATCAAAAAATTATTTAATGTCACAAATGAAACAAAAAAAATTTCATTTTTTAATTAAAAATGGTTTTCTTCTCCGTGAGAAAGATATGAAAAGGTGTACATTTTCCCTGGTAGCTTTATCGATATTTATGTCAAAAATATTTCTAAATGACACTTTGCTCTTTTTCTTTTGGTTCATTTAAAGTTTTAATTCTCTTTTACTAATAGAGAGTTTTGATAACTTCTGAAATTCACTAGGTCACGTTATAGGAACATTTTTATTTTATTTTATAGGAATACATCAAAGGTTTTTTTTAATTTTCGATTCTGGTTTTATAAATAAATTGATTTTTTTATCAACCTTTCTCTTCTAACTTTAGAATTTGATAAATTTTCGGGGAAAAAACAATACAAAAGTAATTAATTTTTTACTCTTAATTTTTTTGAAATTCTTTTTTCCACTGGAAATTAATTCTTACTTTATATGCCTTATAAATATGAGAGAAACAATGTACATATAGTTTATATTTAAGCAAAGAAATCAGAAAAATCTCCTGTAAGCTTACTATTAACTTAACTCAGAGGCGCAACAGCCCATGAGGGCCAATGCCTACTGTGCCAATACCGGTATACGTGACCTTGGGCCCTGAGATGCATGAGCAGTTGTTCCGGTCAGATAGTCAGTCTGACCTCGAAACCCCCAGTGAAAAATTCCCAAGCAAGCTTGGTACTCATTTATCGACCCACTGAAGGGATGAAAGGCTGAGTCGAGCCCAGGGATTGAACCTCGAGCTTGCGGAGGTGAAAAACGAGGCACTACCACTCAGTCACTGGACTTCGAGGTTATTATTATCAGACATAAAAATATTTAATCTAAAACTATAACAGCCATTAAATTTAAAGCTCTTAAGCATATTCATTTTCGGAAATATTTTTTTAGCGATATATGTACTCATTATCGCGTGGACCCTTTTTTCAAAATGAAGCTGTTAAAATATTTTTAGTGGATTAATTTTTTATTTTCTTATATATTTGGTATGATTGTAAGTATATAGGGTGTCCGAAGAGTATAGCTACACATTCAAAAAAAAATTAAAAATAAGCAAGCAAAAATATTTTCCTTGCGGGTTTTTTTTTTTAATTAATTGTTTTTATTTTCCAAAAGAAAAGATCAAAGTTTATGTTTTATGAAGTGCAAACTAGGTAACACAACGTCCTCGTTTTTAAATTTTCTCGTTTCAAAGTGGCTTCACTGCAAGGACAAGCGCAAGTTGCAGCATTGTTGATCGAA
Organism: Trichonephila clavata; assembly: GCA_019973975.1. Lineage (NCBI taxonomy): Eukaryota > Metazoa > Arthropoda > Arachnida > Araneae > Nephilidae > Trichonephila > Trichonephila clavata. Next base: position 22,463 of record BMAO01033058.1, read on the forward strand.
TTTAAATCTGAAACACATGTACAGCGTAAATGGGGCGCCATCACACTGGAGTTTGGAAGTGAGAAAAGTTCAACTGGCTTGGGTGGAAAGAGGAAGTCCAAAAAAGTAGTCATTTAGATCTCTAAACATAACACCTTTGGGCTTCTTCTTGTAGGAATAAATGGAAAAAATTACTTACTGGTATCTAATTAGTGGCAATGATGAATTGAAAAGTCGAATTACGGTGGCCATTCAGATGGTTGATCCCGCAATGCTTCATAGAACATGGCCAGAAATCTCGTACACATTCCATGAGTTGCGCGCATTGAAGTCGTGCCATAAAGCATTGTAAAGAGGGGCCGTGGGTAGCGTAGTGGTTAGAGCATCGGACTCCAGACCGGAAGGCCTGGCTTCGATGCTCGATGTCACCAAATATCCTCCGAGTACACACGGAGTACATGCTCGTTAAATCAGTAAATCCGAAAGTCTTGTGGGCGGTCGTAGCAGCAACCACGGGTGCAGGGGGCTGGAGAATATTTCCCTCCCCTCGAGTTCCATGCCTAAATTGAGGTGGAGATAGGTGGTGTCGCCATCTATCGCCTATGAACCGAGCCAAATCGTACTGTCACCTGCACGGTGCTCAAAGCTTAAAGCTAACGACAGGCGTACACCTTGCCCCTTGCCACGATGAATTTCGTGGGCCTCGATCTGACATCGTCATACAAGTGGCATTAGAAACAAAAACAGCATTGTAAAAAAACTTTGAAATTTTCTTCATGAAACAAAAAAAGAAGTGAATATCTATCTGTTTTTTTTAAATTAATATTTGAAATTGAGTACCCAATATATTCCCTTAAAAAATGTCTAATTGATACCAGTTACCATCACTGGTCTGTAAAATAGAATTAGTGAAAAGCTGTAAAATTCCACAATAAGAATGAAGCCATAAAGTTATAGGACATAGGTGGCAAGCCTTTATGGATCAACATGCCATTTTTTCTAAAGAAGTGCTTAATGAGATATAGACGTGCCGTCAAATAATTTCGCCTTGTGGTTATTGGAAAAATCATAAAGCTCAAAATCTTTACCTACTATGAAAAAATACCTTTTGCACTGTATAGTTGTAAGTATATACGTGTAATTAAAATTAAAGTAACATTAGTGTGACTTCTGTTGTTGCAGACTGGATGACAAATAACTTATATGAGAATTGTAGATGTATCTCTTTTAGTAGAATGCATGCTGAATTGGAGTCGTACATCTGCTAAATGATTTATAAGCAATAAATTATTTTTACTGTGACTCACTTTTTGGACCAGAGGATTAGTGATTTGATTCAAAATGCCGTTTTGTAAACGATATTCTGCATACCACTGGTCCAGAACATAAAATACACACCGCTTCTCTCCATTACTAATAATGCCATAATTTTATATTTACCAAGTTTGAAATTCTCCCTGTTACGCTTACCGTCTTGCACTTTTTGTTCTTTTTCTGAACTAGCCATGTTAAATAACAGTTAAAAATCGTAAATATAACACAAACTTTAAAATACAGTTGTATCAACGAAATTGACTATGCTATGCGTAGACAAATTTTGCATCATAAGAAACTGCAGTCCACGACGTAACTAAGGCAAGACAATAACAAACGAGTTTGCCCCCAGCCGTTCCGCGATTGATCACTAGCGTTTGTTTGTTATTATTGTTGCTTATGCCACCTGTCTAACGTAGTCAGATCGAGGCCCACGATATTCATCATGGCAACGGGCTAGAGATACGTCTGTCATTAGCCTAAGCTTTGGGCCCATGAAGGTGACAGCACGATTTTGCTCACGATAGATGGTGACACCATTCAGATCCACAGATTTAACGAGCACGTTCTCCGTTTGTACTCGGGGAGTATTTGGTGGCATTGGGCATCGAACCCAGGCCTTCCGGTCTGGTGTCCGATGCTCTAACCACTAGGCTACCCACGGCCCTTGCGTTTGTTGGTAACACTCCTTAGTGAAATTTGTTATTTTGTAATAAAATGCAAAAAGATTTGATCATTGGCGTGTCAAAATATTGTATTGCGTGCCACTGGTTCGCCATCTCTCTGATGTTGCTTAACATTAAGATATAAACATATTTTTAAAGCTACTCCTTATCTAAAATATTGCTTTATATTTTACCATTTTTTCATGGCTTCCAGTAAACATTACTTTCATGTTAAAGTATTAGTTCCAGAATACCCCAATGTATAGTAATCTTCAATTATTCATTATATATAATCCAAATACTCTTGAAAACAGTCCTTTAAGAAGCATTTCCTTCCTTTAGCCCAGTGGTCAGCAAGCTTTCAGAGAGAAGAGCCACTCTGTAAGTAAAACAAAAAATTACTAAGATCTCAAAGAACCATTTTTACAAATAGCCCACAAATAGGTAAGGAGTCGTGATCAAAACTTCCCCCGCTCCAATCCATATTTTTTATTTCAAAATAAAGTTTTACGCAAATTAACTATTTCCATACCTTCCAAAACTAAGAGCTATCGAAGATTTTTTTTATTTATGAGGCTCAATTATAGAATAGATGTCCTTTCAATAGAAAATTATAAAGGAAAAAGAGATAGAAAAACAATAGTTTTTAGTACATATAATTATTTTTTTTTAATAATTCATATAGCTAGAAGTCTGAAGAGCCGCAACCATCTGTGCAAAGAGCCTCGGTTTACCGACCCCTGCTTTAGTTAATTGTTACTCAACTCTCTTGAATCCGAATTGTCGCCTTCAAAACAGAATTACTCTTTCAGTGAAGTGTAAATTAAATGAGTTAGCTTTGCGCGAAGTTAAGAATGATTTTTAAGTGAGTTTAGACTTGTTTGAAAGCGATAGAATTGAAAGAATTTGCACCGCACCAGTAGCATTATTCTTTGGTCAGTGAGAATCGGGTTTCAATTGTAAAAGGAGCATCCAATTACAGTTGAATAACAACTAGAGTTTATGGGTTATTTTCAGAATTTTTTTTTTCAATTCGTTTAATACTACACAAAGATTATACTTTAGGCTGATAATCAATGACTAGTATCGTCTGAACTATGAAGTATGAAATAAAATGTAATGAAAAAATTTTTCACATTTAAGAAAACTTAAAAGTATTGCATAGCTATCAATATAATAAAAATTTTAAAGATCCACAATGTAGCTTGATGTAAGCGTTTCGGACTAAGCAAGATAATCTAATTATGAACCGCTAAAGTTAATGAGCTCTTCAAACTGTTTGTCGATCTCTACATCAATTTAGTTTAATGCATTATTTTTTATGAAGAACGGAGTGTTCCATTTCAGAAAACAGTGAGTATTTTCATTATATTATGCATTTGTAAAGATAGGTATATAAGAAAGTAAAAATCGCGAATGAATCAACGCATTTTTTGGTATGTTGAACGCCTCTTTTCACTAATACTAATTCGTTTAACGGGAGTCTATGACTCTCGTCTAACAAAACATTTTTTCAATGACAACACGCTGTTGATGTCGGTGTTTCATCACCCGAGCTTACACAGTGATAATCAATTAACGTATCAAGAAATGCATAGAATATTCAGAAGAAAGAAATTCTTGAAAGGATTTTTTTTTCTTCCTTCAGGGAACAGGCTGATTTTTGGCAGCTAAGCCATTGAAAACACGGCAAGTCCACAAATGGGAGAGACATTCCATTAGTGGCACCTACCACTCCCAAATTTTTGGTGCTTGAATCCATTCACTTCAAGCTCTTGTAGTATGCTAAATATTGATATTTTAATTTTTCCGAGAATGCCAGAGCCAAATTTATAATTAAAGGAACTTTTACATGCAACATAATCAAATGGCATGCATGCCTATGATTTTCACATCTATCGACTCCAACCAGGATCAAACCTCCAACTTTGGTCTTGCGAGGAGGGCACGTTATGTCTAAGACCTCCAGCCCAGACACCCTCCTGATTGGGAGAAATCCTCTCCTTTCTTTAGAAAAATTCATTTTAACAAACAAATTTTGCTCCCAATAATGCCATGCTAGCTAGTAATGCTTTGCTTAGTATGTTAGAGAATTACTGTACAAGAACTACTACCCATATAAACAAAACTCAATTCATACATAATAAAACTGAACTGAACTCAGGGGCACTACAGCCCATGAGGGCCAAGGCTACTGTTCTTATTTCAGTTTACGTGACCTTCGGTGCTGGGGTGCGCGTGTGCAGATGTTTCGGACAAGTGTTTAGTCTGACGTGAAGCCCTCTGTGTTTAGTTCCCAAGCAATATTGGTACTCATTTATTGACCCACTGAAGGGTTGAAAGGCTGAGTCGACCTTGGCCAATCCGGGATTTGAACCCGGACCTGTGGCTTGGAAGCGCGATACACTATCCCTCAACCACTGGGCTTCACAAAATAGAATTAATTCTAATGTGCTTGGTTCAATAGTGTTCAAAACAATGATTGACACATGGAATCGATTTCCAATTATATATCTAGAAATATTCATAATTCCATTTAAGTTCATGAACGTTAAATTATTAGAATGCAAATATTGCCTACATATCCACATTCTAAGCTTAATTATACATACAAAACTATTAAATGGTCATAGGTCTTAAAACCTCCTTAGAACATCTAACAAACTTATCTCCCCCCCCCCGCCTACATTGAACAAGTTTACACAGCTTCTGCATTTATTAAAATTGAGCCAGTGTCTATTCATTCTACTTATAAATTGGGTATTTTTTCCCTCCCTGGTTTTCTTTTTTCATCCCTTGCTCCCATTTGCATTACAACCCCGCTGTGCCCCTTTTTGAAGGGTGCACCTAGGATTTTTGGCTTCTTCGCAATATCCTCATTAAAAGGAAGCTACCATCAAAAGGTGTATAAAAATTGGGGAACAGAATACCACCTTTTATAATGTAATAAATGCATAGCAAACTTTAAATATGCTGTGTGTGTTTAATATCCCTTCAAAATAAATACAAACTTTCCTGCCGCTTAATATAAAAACGGGTATACTATGTTTCTGTTTTGAAAAACATAATTAAGCCAAAGTATGGTATTAATATACTATTACAATTGCATATTTTTTGGAGTTTACTCTTTTAGAATCGATTTTTCATTTTAAGCCCACGGTATGGAAATATTATGAGGAGCGAAATTTAAGAAAAGCGTTGCGTGCTTCTGCGCATGCGCTAAATCTCTGTCCGATGAAAGAATGAAGGGTTTCTACTTTTTCTTCATTTTTAAAATTGCTATCGTTTTTTTCATACCAAGACAAAAAATAATTACAGAATCGGAAAGATCATTTGTTTCGCGACGATGCGGTACAATTTTTTTTACAAAATAACAAAATTTGTATTTTTTATGATTTTTTTCTAAAATGAGCCAATATTGATGTATTTTGATGAAAAGAGTTTTTCAATCGTTCTGTACGAATTTCTTACCATCAGAATGTATCGAAATTTTGTACTAAGAAAGTTCATACTTTGTTCTTTTCGAAGCAGTGATTTAAAATATAAAATCCCCCCCCCCCCAATTTTTTGCGATTTTTCAAAAAATACTCAAAATTCTAACTAAACATTGAATAACTTTGTTATTTATAAACATAGTCACACGAGTTGTTTTTTCTAAGTGTCAAATACTATTATCCATATTTTATTTAAATATTGAAAAAATTTCTTAAAAATTATACGGATTTTAAAAAGCATTTGTGTTTTTACAAAAAATCACTTAAGTAGTTTTTTTCCTTATATTTTTTTGTTTAAAAATTACCGTTATTTGTTATCTATGAGGGAAATTTGGAAAGTATATTTTAAAAACAAAGCCTCAAAAAAATTAAAACTTTTAACAAAATTCGCGAATTACATTTACTAGCGTTTTTCTTTTTAGCGTAATTGGAGTCGAAAACCCGTTAACGAGCCCAGCGACAATTCATGCCTTAGCTCTTTTGCCAGAGAAGTTGACTATAACAACTGAAAATCGCCAAATTTGGCAGTATGTATTTAATACTGTTTTGGTGCGTTGAATAGAAAGTAACGAAGAATAATTATCAAAAATAAACTTTGTTTCAACAACACAACCAATATACTCGGTTAGAATATTCCCTTTGTAGCGGTATCTTCATAAGTCAGTAACAGCCTCCGGACAGAGGTGATTATCAGGCTTTCTACTGTTATCTTACTACAATTGATCAAATTATAATCAATAAAATGGACGGAGAGGATATGATTCTCTTTCTCTCAACTACCAAAGTCTCCAGACATATGCACGGGATATCCGTGGTAATATTCTGCAAAAAGTACATATTTTGATGTTATCAGAAACATGACTTCGCAATGAAGAATTAGTTGAAATTGAAAATTATAAACGCATAACACAGTATAGACGACCAAGTATTAATCGTGGGGACAGGGTTGCCATCTATCCAAACGTGCGCGATTCACAACATAAGTTTATTGGCAATCATGATGATTTTGTGAGAAGAGAGAAATACCCGTACGTTAATCAAACTAAATCTAATTTGGGAGATATATGTGCCTTGAGATGCACTTTACCTAACGGTAAATTCATTGTTGTTGTCACAGTTTATATTTCTGTCAATCAGAATGTTACTGACATTATAGGTCATTTACACACAAGACATTATTAGCATATACAGAAGGTGGTTCTAAACTACTGGAAAAACGGTATCATGTACTTCCACTTATAACTTAGTGACGATTTCAATATTGATTTCGATAAAGATGAAGGATTGGGATTAGTCCAATTTTTAAAATCAGAGCCTTATTTGGATTTCGTTTCTGGTAGAGCACTGGGGACGACTAGGTATAGTAACAACCATTGATGCGAGATTTTTTCGATTCGTAAATCATGTATCTACCGACGTTCACGTATCATACTTTAGTTGACATAAGCCTCTTGACACAGTGATTAATAATGGCGAGAGTGTTAATGTAATTAATACTCAAAGTGATATTAATAGTGAAGTAAATCAATCTTTTGAACAATGTACTCATGTACTATGAGTAACATCTATTTATATATGTAACATAATTGACGTATGTTATTTTTATATATATATGTGTGTGTGTGTGTTATTTTACCAAATTAATATGAAAAATGAGAATAGAATAAAGAAAATACATGCATGGTTTCAGTATTATGAGATGCGTTTATTTACCCTGTTTGCCTACTATATAATTTGAAGTGGCGCGCTTATCCGGTAGGATAGAACCAGGAACCTTTGGATCCGAAGCCGAGTAACTTATCCACTACACCAAAATGATCACCATGGTGCGGAGGTAGTCACTGGCTTATATAGACGGTACTGCTACATACTCCCCCACCAGTGAGTCGGTGGATAGGCGAACGAACGATGTATTTGTTTAATCAAGCGTGTTTGCTGCTGCGTCATGAGTTGTGACGGCTTTGCTGGTTGCGTCATTCGTGCGTGACGGCTTTGTTGATTGCGTCATATGTGAGACGACTTTGTTCATTGCGTCATATGTGAGACGACTTTGTTCATTGCGTCATATGTGAGACGACTTTGTTCATTGCGTCATGTGTCTAATGGCTTTGGTTGCATTTGCGGTGAATAGATGGCGCCACGACAGTTCAGAACGTTGCGTCTTTCTGAGTTCAGCCAGGGTCACCAATGAGGTAAGATTAGAACCGGCGACCTATGAGTTCGTAGCCCAGTAACATGACCACTACACCAAGATGACCACCGTGGTGCGGAGGTAGTCACTGGCTTATATAGACGGTACTGCTACAAATTTCAAAGACAACCGTACTTAAGGAGTAAACTCCAGTCGTGCGTTAGAGCCGACACATGCAGTTTTTTATAATTTAAAAAATTGTTTTTGCCTTTGTTTCTATTCTAAATATCGGAAGAAAAAACCTTAGCAATACGTATTCTTAATACTAAATTTACCAAAAAAAAGGTATAACAAACTTTTATTTCATTTTAAATAACAATATTTAATGAAATAATTTGATAAAATATATTTTACTAAGTTCTTGTTCAACAGCTATAGTGTATTTAAATTCTGTGAAAACAGGGTACATTTTTGTTTTAGAACATTTCAACTCCAAATAATTTCCAATGAAATACTAAAAAAAGAAATAAATTTTAAAAAATATTTACCAAACAGTATTTACTTTGAACAAATTAAGAAAGCTTTAAAAAGCAAACAACTGTATTTAATTAGAAGATGTCCTTTGAATTCCTAGAATATGTTCCTATGACAATTGTAATCAAATAGAATTCGAATAAATTCTTTCCCACCATCGATTCCCTCCCCCTTTTCAAAAGATATTTTCGACAATTTTCTTAAGTTTTAAGGAGCGTAACATTTCAGATTACAAATTCAAAATTAAAAAGTTAAGTTTATTTTGCTAGATATTGAGACAAAAAATAAAATTGGATTTTAAAATTAGAATCATTTTTATGAAAAAGTAAGTGAGAGTAAAAAGACAGTTGCTTCAAGACAAAATAAAAAATCGCCATACTATGTAACAAAAGGTCCCAATTTAATACAAAATTTCCTATTCACCAAGGAAAATGTATTAACATTGTTAATCAAAAACTTTCAAAAATGAAAATTTTAATATTAGATTCAAGTTGCATGGTAAATTCAACATTGTAAAAACATTCTAATTTCAGAAAAAAGGGGAGAAGAAATGTTATCTAAAAATGATATTGCATGAATTTAAGAACTTATTTATCTACGGCATTTTATTTTTGATATGTGACTTGAAATCAGATTATTTGAAAAAACCGCATGTAGAATGCAATTTTCTGCATGTATAATAACTAATAAATGGGGGAAAAAACATCAAATAGAACACCAAATGTACTTTCAGGAAATGAATTGTTCGAACGAATATTTCATCTTAAGGCGAGAAATAAATTAAGTATCATCTATCCAAAAAAAAAAAGAACAAAATGACATTTTATTAAATTTTCGTTGCCTTTTCATCTGAAGGCACATTTATTTTTCGCTTATCGCGAGAAATCGAAATTGGAAGATATCAAATAAGATTAGTCCGAAAAAAATGTATTCTATTTTCGATTTTTGCATTGCGCGCGTTCATTTAACTTTTAAATTAAAATTCGATATCGTTTCGCATTGTTCGAACGTCTAAAAAAAGGGACAGAAGCTACGGGGGAAAATCATTACGTGGATTTCTTACAAAGTTCTTATTTTACACCAGTATGGTGCTTTTGCTTATCAGAAATCAATATATTTCTTGGCAAAAACAACTTTATGCTTTCCAAATAAATGGAACTTTCCAGTGGAGTTTAATCAAGAAATATGAGAAGATAGTATAAAGAATATTTGAGGTTTGGTAAATTGTTTTCTTTATTGCATATCGATTAGAAACAAACTAAAATCTCTGATATACGTATGTTGATGCATGAAAAGTTCTTCACAGATGATGCTGATCACGATAACTGATCATATAAAAAATAATATTTTCCATTTTAGTAAACAAAACCGTAAATGCAGAAAAAAGTTATTTAACTTAACTAAATTGCTAAGGGTCGCATTTTTTCCCGAATTTATTTATTTTTTCATTTGTTGATAATTCTTATCATTTGTCAGGATTGAATTTACTAAAAAAGTTTTATATATTTCTAATGAAACAAATCAAATTAAACGGGGGGAAATTTATGGATATTAAAATTATACCGACCAATTATCAACTTTGTAATAATTGGTCTGTTTTTAAGATTCAGTTAACTTCTTTCTACAGTTAAGTTATAGGTTAATAGATACGAAATTCAAAGTAATTTTGCTCAAAAGCTACTTACAAGGAATCATTAGAGACAAAAGACACAATATCTCTTAATTAGTTTCTTACTTATCTGGTTCTTTTACGCTACTTGAGCTTGATTGATTGATTAGGTTATAAGGGCAGGAGAAACATGTGATATTATCCCGTGTTAAATTTGTTGTATTGAATATTACTGATATAAAGGACCTGTGTGTAACCGCATCTTATACACCACATAATTCTGAAACGGTCGAGATATTCACAGTCAAATGACTTTTGCGATACGTGAGCTGGAATCCACCACTCCACATCTATGCCACGGCAACATAAGGACTTTAATCCTCTAATGATTTAGGTATACTTCTCTATTTGGTAAATCTTCATTGAAATCAAGACTCGAATACACTATTGATTAGGGAGCTTGCTGCCTCAACCATATAATTAATCACGACTAATTATTTTCAAACAGATTTAATATGGAAAAACATCATTACTTCATACGGAATAAGGTATTTTAAAAAATAAATAAAGACTGCTTGATATTCCAGGATGCATTCCTAATATTTACTTCTCACAATAAACAGACTTGCAGCGGCACCTCCTTCTGCAAGTCGCAAACAGCAAAGACCAAAAATAAAAGCTCTTAACGATTGACCCAAATTAGGATTACTTTCGTCTAGTCATCAAGGGCATGCACAGCGTAGTTTCAGACCAAAAGGTGGCCAGTTTAGATAACACTGCACCGAAGCAGTACTCATTCATCATGGGTCTTCCTCCCCTCCCTCACCAACAGCTTGTCACCGAAGTGTTGACCCAGAAATTGAACACTAGATGCCAGCACAGCCTAACAATACTGGTTTTAAATATATTCATTCCATAGAGAGTCTAAGACATGCTCAATAAACCACAACTAGTGATTCAAAAACGGCAACGGCGCACGCGCCTACTAGACCCACCATCTCAATAAGAGATTGCTCGCAACCTCAACGGAAACACTCAAAACCTACTGGAGATGTATAACAATTGCAGTAATTGACTGGAAAAACAACCCTCTCACAGTATTGTTCAGAAAGTGAAAAAAAAACTTTCTTCTCTAGGTAGAGGGTATGCAGCGGCACCTCCTTCTGCAAGCCGCATACAAAAAAAGATTAGTGTGCGACACTGAAATGCGCTAGTGTGCAGCACTGGAATGCACAAGTATGCAGCACCGGAATGCGCAATACAATTTTGGCCCATGGCCAGGGACGTCTTAGACTTCTTGAGGCCCTGGTCCCTTCCGCAAAAGTAAGCCCTGTGCCCCTACACAAATGTAGGCTCCACCTATAACCTAAAAAAGTAGACAGTGCATAGTGTTCGTTGTCAAATACTCGTACAAGCCCAAAATAAAAAAATGTGTATGACCCACAATCGCACAAACTGACTCGGCCTAAAGACTTAATGATGGTATATGGCGGTAGGTCTAGGCCTATGCAACGATGACGGTCATCACACGTAGCCAGTTGACATATAGTCTGAAATTACTAGTTTTCCGGATAATATACAACCGGAAATCCCAATTGACCGTAGAAATTATTCGAATCTCATTATCTTATTAAGGCTGAGTCAAGAACGAGATGAGGCTCCCATTGTAGCCGAGGCTCTGGGCCTTAAGACGTCCCTGCATATGACTATCACGGCTTTAGATTAATGCCACGCTAAGTCTGCCTTTTGGACTATTTGAATCGCGAATTTCGTAATTTTTAAATAGTAGTTCTCATGACTCTTTGTTCCATATCATCTGGCAGATAACGATGATCGAACCTATCACCAAGATAATATATAATCGTATAACTCCTAAATATAGATTTCTTCTTTAAATATTTTTTATTTTATTTTCTGGACTCTACTTACGTATCACTTACATCATTTTCAAGGCAGTATCAGTTTGGATAAAAACCAGATGGTGAGAAATAGAAGTAAAGGTAATTTAAGTCGTCTGCCTCGAGAAGAGCTCTAATCCCACACATGCCATGTTGTAAATGCATAAAAAAAAAGAAGTGAACTATTTTGCATACGCGATTGTGTTCTTAAATTCAAAAATGGGGAGAAAATGTTGAGAATAGAATAGATTAACTGAACTACTTTCTCAAATAAAGTAGCCGAGATCACAACCGATATTGTGCCCAGTCGTAGAACTAGTATCACTGAAGACCAAGGGTGGGCAGAATCTTTCAGGGCACGGGCTACTTCTCACTTTTTCAAGGTGTTGTGGTCCACCGAGTAACGTAGGTAAGGTGAGGTAAGAAAAGGTCTGCAATATCTATTATAATATATATTGGATATTAAATACGGAATATGTACTTACCTACATAACACACACACTAAAATTTTTTTTAAAAAAACTCACACTTTCACAACCGCGTTTAAAGAAAAAATCAAGATACAAATACAATAATATCAAATGATGCATTTATTATCAAACAATTAAAAATACATTAAAAAATAAAACTTTTTCATCTAAAGTGGGGTTTTGTAGTTATAGTCAGTAGAGGACTTAGCCAGCATTCTGTCAGCCAATCTTGAACATTTCGCAATACGTAGTACGATCCAAAAATTCGGGGACTGCTGAAGCAAGTACCTAAAGTTTAACCACTTGAAATGGATTCTGCTAACTCTCCCCTACCTGGCCAGGTCTGTTTAGTCCATATCATGTGACCTAACCGCAAGCGCCGCTGTTATCTGCAGAAGCTAGTTATCTTTGTTCGGCGATGTAAGAAAAATGGCTTTTCTTGAACAACGTTGTACATTAAATTCGCTTAGCACGCTTAGGCAAAACATCAATGAAGACTTCGGAAGTGCTAAGTAAGGTGTATGGTGAATCTATCATGGCGAAATAAAAGGTTTACGAATTGCATCGGCGTTTTAAAGAGGGCCAAGTGAGTGAGTGAATATTAACGTCCCACTGTTCAACTACACGAGGGCTTTTGGGGACGGTCCGCGTAATTTCGAACCATGGTCAAGTGACGCGGACGACACCTGAACTGGCATCCTCCTCTCCTAACTACTACACCAACGGGAGGACGTTTGAGCTCTCGACAGATTTTACGTGCATCGCTCCCCTACACGGCGGGTCTTCAGTGGTACTGGGATCGAACTCATGACATGCTAGCCACGATCCGATGCCTAGACCACTCAGCTACCGCGGCCACTTTAAAGAGGGCCAAGAATCCATCTAAGACAATGAACGCGTTACCTTTGACTTCACGGAACGCTAAAAAAATGTTACGTTGGTGTCTGAATGTGTTCGAAAAAATCGTCGCCAAACACTTGCACAAATCGCTGAGGCCACACACTTCTCGAATACGTCATTTGAGGGAATCCAATCGTCGCAAATGACCTCAGTTCTGGCAGTGACAACTGGTTTCTTCTGCATGACAACGCACCAGCACATCGAGATCCCAGTTTGTAATGGAGTTCCTCGCCAAAACTCGAACTAGCGTGCTTCCACGTCCCCCCCCCCCCCATTCACCAAATTTAGCTCCGTGTGACTTTTATCTGTTCCCATCAATGCAAAAACATTTACATGGACGCAGTTTTGTGTCATCAGATGAGGTGAAAGTAACATCGCAGGAGACTAAGTGAGGTATCGAAAAAATTACTTCCAGCTGTACTTCCAAAAGTTATACGAACGCTGGCAGAAGTGTATCGTCGCCCAATCGGACTACTTTGAAGGTGGATGTGCTTCGGTGCTATGAACCATTCAGGCTAAGGATTATCTACACCTTGTCCCCGACCTATTGGATCATATTACGTATAACTATCTACTAATCTTCAGGTGGTCACCCAAAATACGGTCCACCGGTAGATCGTGATCGACTTAATACCTATTCTTGCTGAAGACCTATTGTGTAGAGGATTGATGTGCGTTAATTTGATCAAGGTTCAAAGTCCTTACGTTAAAGTGGCGTGAAAATTTAGACACTGAGGTATCAGCTCAGGTGTCATCCTTCTCACTTGACAATGGTACAAAATCAGTCATCGTGTTACTTTTAAGTGTGATATCCTTAACCACCATTACGTGATTTGACTAAAAATTCATTGAACATGGATGTATGGAGTATTCCAAACCTCAGAAGTTTTTAATCCAACTTATGGAATTGCTTTCTATTAATCATTATCATCATTCTTTAAATTGAGATTAACTTTCGTAATACCTCTCAGGTTTAATTTGTAAATAAATTAGCTAAATGATATGAGCTATTTAGTTCACAGTCTGTTTTTCCTCAGGGAGTCAAAGAAAAAATCTGGAAATAATTACGTTAATAAAGTTAAGGTTCGAACAAAATTACCAGGGAAACAGAACAACTCATGCAAAGAGGTATCTAAAGTAACAGTAGTTTTTGAATTCTAGCTCTTTTAAAAAGTTGTGTTGATTTATTAAGTTTCAACTTTGTTTTCACTAAATTGCAAATTTATGTACTAAATGAGATTTCTTGCACATCCAAAAACTACTAATTCTTAGATAAAGGTTATTTTTTTTTTTATTTTCCCTCTCCTCATCTTATTTATTGTGTGTCCTTCAAGATTTGGAAAGTCTTTAAAAATTGTTATATCAAAATTCTTATAATAATTATAAAGTTTTATATTTCTATTTTCATTACAAGTCACATTATACAAAGTACAGAACCATAAAGAGTTAACAAAAATCTTATCATGTTCACTAACTAAACCTATCACAGCATCCAGAGATCAAAATCGTTTATTCATTAATACAAGTTAAAATACATATAAAATAATAAGCAGAACCCAAAATGTAGATATCAGTCATTATTGGTAGGAGAGAATTGTAATATATGCTCTTAATGCACAGTTTAAATTTATTCTCTCATACCTTGTAATGTATTTGACAAGTTTAGTTTGGTTTGTATTAGCATGGCTCCAAAGTGAATGGTTTTCTCATATATCGTCCTGATTGTCAAGTGAATGAATGGATAAGAATTCTTAATGTATGCATACTAAACAAATATGCAAAAAAACTGAATTATGAAGTTAAACTAATTGTATCAATATACAATTAAAATATTTTTTAATGATATACCACTAAAAACAACTAAATTTATTAGTTGTTAAAAACAATTGTTTTTTAAAACAACTAAATAATGATGTACAAATAATAATTTAATAATTAATAATGCAAAAATGGATATAGCATAAAGAAAAGTTCATTTTCTAAAGATGTGACAAAGTGAAAATTATATCCTGTGAACAACATATTTATATGCTGAATAATAACATTAAACTGTGTTGTGGTATTTTTTATGACACATACAACTATTATCCTGCTTTAATCTAAAGCATCCATTCAAAATATCATGAAATACTAGGTTTAATTAGTTATCCTTGGAAAATAAAAACAATTAACAGATATTTTATCCAAACACACCATTCCAAAAAATCTACAGGCTCCTAGAAGTAGAGAAATATCCATAGATTATATGAATCCTATCCAAGAACTATTAAACTATTTCTTTACAAGACTGTTTCAATCTGCTATTTAACAAGTAAAAATCTGCTGTTACATGCACAAATAAGGAAAAAAATTTAATAACCCACTAAAATCTGATAAATTAGTGACATTCAATCTCAGAACTCCAATGACTTTAATGCTGTTTTTTTTTTAAATCAAAATCATACCAAAAGACTTTAAGCTCAATTATACCAATTTACAAAACTAGGATTGTACCTCCAAGAACTAAGGTATCTTTGTAAGACATGCAAAAGTCAAAAGAACAAACAAATTTTGTAAAATTAAGTTACTTGGCAGCATTTTCATGATTTAATTTAACAGGGGGGGGGGATATTTTCCTCTTTTCAAAATACAGAAATTTACTTAAGACTTGATTAAAACAATTTTAAATGAAAATAATACTAAGAACTTAAATTGTGACTCATGCCTTTTAAAATTACAAAGTAGACATTGAAATTAATAAAAACAGATATATTATATAGACAAAATATAAACTGGAATTACTTTATTTACACTCATTTGTATTTCTGAATTATTTAGAGAGACATGCATTTATATCATCACTTTATACAAAATGGAGTGTTCTCACAAAGTTTATCAAATGTGTGATAAAATTTTAAAACTTAGCCAAGCTGACTTTCCATTGCTGTTTGTATAGCCATGCTCTAAAATATTAAACTTGCTTTAAAAAGTAAATTTGCTTTTAGTGATTTTTAAATCAGCTTTTAACCAGAAAATGTTCACAATAAAAAGCAATAACAATCTAAATGAAAAACTTGATAAAATGCTTAATATTCACAAAAAATTATAGTTTTTCGTTTTTATAAAAAAAATATATTTCTACCGAGTTCATACACTTAAAAATAACCATTGACCAGTTATTTTGGAAGATTTAAGAAATAAATGTAAATTACAAAAATAATGCATGGTAAAATTAGTGAAATCAGCCAAAAAATAAACTTCACAACTGACCTAGCCCAATATTATTATGATTCAAAATTGGTGAAGAAAGATTCTTATTTGAAAATATGAACACATTTTTTTGTATTCTCTTCATTGTTTTTTTTTTCATACAATGAAATTTTAAAAACATACAGAAAAATAATTTATTA
This sequence comes from Trichonephila clavata, assembly GCA_019973975.1. Lineage (NCBI taxonomy): Eukaryota > Metazoa > Arthropoda > Arachnida > Araneae > Nephilidae > Trichonephila > Trichonephila clavata. The sequence continues at coordinate 38,846 of BMAO01033058.1, forward strand.
AAAATTCTTAAACACAAAGCTATCTTTCAGCTATTTTCACTGTTAATTTTCTTTTTACATTTCAACAAATGTATATCATCACTTTGAAAATCAGGATGCTGCAATGTTTTGGGGATGATTTCGATACTAAAATATTGCTTCAGAGCCTAAATAAAAAAATATATATAATATATATAATGCGAATCACATACTGAAATATTAAAAATAAAATCATAACAGTCCTTTTTTGTTAGAAAGAAATGAATTACCTCCAAATAACATATATTACGAAAAACAAATATAAAAAAGCCATAGTTGAAGAAATTTTCATGCACAATATAGCAATATATCCATGTATAATAAATATAGATGAAATCGAACAAATTTATATAGTAAAACTGTATCATTAAATTTTACTGTTAGCTGATAACCTTCTATGAGATAAAATAAATATGTAATACGTATATCTGTTCAAAAAGAAGAAGAAAATATTTGCAAAACTATCTTTCAAGTTATCACCTACTTAGATATCCTGAGATTGTTTCACATTTTGAATGACATAGAAATAAGATCTAAGATGTGTGTGCATAATAAACCCACTGCAATCATTTTTAAAGGGCAATAAAAAGAAATATTTTTGATTACAAAAAAAAAATAATAAAGTAAAAATTTTATGTGAAACTGGTGTATTTTCCTAATACTGCTGATAAGAGAAATGTGACAAAACACTGCTTTATCACTTCTAAAATCCAATAAATGTAAAAATTTCAGTACCCACACACACAAAAAAAAAAAAAAAAAAAAAACAATTTTAAGAAGAAAAATTAAGTCATTCACTTTTAAAAATTTGTTATTGAAAGTCAAAAGTTATATGACTTGAATTCCATATAATTTTCCTTTTTTTTATTCTGATGTGACACAGGATAACTAAGAGCTAAAATTTCTATAATTAGAATTATTTTAAAGATTTTTTTGTAGTTAATTCTCACATTTCTCAGCAGCTTACATAAATTATGCTATCAAAATTTTAGTATCAGCAAAAATGAAGAAAAATAAATTTAATGATATATATGAGATAACAAAAATAAGTACATTATTTTTATGACTAAAAAAATTTTAATTTTGAGATCTTATGCTTTAAATATCAATGATACTGTTTTTATAATGAAGTGCTATCTACAAGTTCAGTTAACTGTAAACAAACTAAATAAATAAAACCATTATGTAGGAATAAGATTAAAAACAAAGAATCAATTAAAGATGCTGGCTTATATTGGGCTATCAGATGTAGCCCACATATTTGTAGCGCATTTTTCACGTAGTGGAACAAAAGCGCTATTAGGACGCAAATTTCGTCTTCGTTCCATATTTTGTTGTACCTTTTTCTCAGCCAATAAGCAACCGGTTGACCTCGGGTTTTCGGCATTTGGTCGCATTTGTGCCCTAGATGAGCCGAATCATATTTAAATTTAATCATTTTTAATTTTTTTTAGTACAGTACTACTTTCTGTTAGTAAAAAGTTCATTAGTCGCATTATTGTAAAATACAACATGTGAAAAACGTGCTAAAATTACTTGGCCATGCCAATGATTGATATCTTGTTTACTTAAATTTTGTGCAACACAAAAGAAAATTGTTTGGTTGAAAGCAGTTCTGATCACTATATAAATAGCTTAGATATACTTAATAAAAATAAATAAAAATTAACATAATATAAGCAATAACAGCACATTGTTTACGAATTTTCTTCACAAAAGAAAAAAAACATCAAACAGAAGTAGGATGCAATCAATCTACAGTTTCAATAACTATTCAATGACATAAAACTACAGAAAGCATCACTGATCAAGTACTAACTGTTCACCCAAAGTATCCATTAGCAAGGTTTTGAGAAAGATATTTATCAAAAACTAGAAGTTAATCTCATCTAAATTACTCTAAGAATGGAATGAATCTTGTAGATTGAGAACCTCATTAGTTACAGTACACGCATATTACTTGAAGTTGGATTATGTAAGTGTAAAACCAGAATATAATCAGAAATAAAAAAAATTTTAAAAATGGCCTATCAGAAAAATATTGCCCCTGGTGTATCTGAAAATGGAAAAAACTATTTTTCAGTGAAAGTCAACTTTCACAATTGGAACATATTTGGGATTAATTTATATTGGGATATAATTGGAAGAGAAGTTCAAACAAGAATGCACATTACATGCAATTATTCCTCTCCTCTCTTGTCAATCATGATTTGATTATAGATGGCTGCAAATGGAATCTAGAGGTTATACATAATTGAAGGGATGATGACTGGTAAAAAACATTGTATGTGATTAAAAACAGAAATGTGATTTGTGCAAGTGATTTGTTCCCTGATCAAGATCTCAAGTTTCAGGTTGATAATGCTCCCAACCATACATCAAATTTCATGAATAAGTGGTTTCAGAGCTAAAGTATTTAACATATGGATATGTCAGCCCAATCAGGTAATTTAAAACCAATTGAGAACTTCTGGGTGAAAATTTCCACATAAATATCAAAAAAACATACTATTAGTTAAGAGTATCATCAATGTTTGGCATCACATAATTTCTGTCAAATTATTTTTTTAAAAATTCCACATGTTTGACAAACGTAGAATAATGACCAAGAACAAATGATCAGAAAATCTATGATTAATTATATATCAATAATAATAATTTAACACCTATCAATGTTTTCATTTTTATTCTTCACAATTTTGCTTTTTATGCATGGGTAATTTGTAACTTTACAATCGAAATTTATTAACACTGAAGTATTTGTATTTTTTTTTTATTTATTCATTTATTATTGCAGTATTGTTAATTGACATGATATACATCAAAATATTGCCATATTTGATAATTCAGAACTTAAATTGTTTAAATGTACAAAAAAAAACACCTTTAAACGAAGAGTTATTACTTTAACTTTTAAATAGCACTGCAAATCATAACTATATGAAAAATGTTTCTTTAGTATAAGTATCTTACATCCATTAGAATAGTCATTACTTGTATCTACTCATTAGTCATGTTACTTACATGCCAAGTTATTCTTTTTTTTAATTTTCTGTTCATTTGAGTTGTTTATCAACAAAATTACCAAAAGGAAAATTAATGAATTCTTTTTATAATTAAAAAGGATTGTTATTAGAATAAATTTTTACTTTGAAATCCTTTTTTAAAAAAACTTCTAATCTTTTATAGTAAAAAAAGTATAAAGAAGCTAATTTTTTATGAACACTACACACAAAATGATTTCGCTAATATAAAATTATATAATATTCATAATTATTTGGCTTTTATCTTGATACAAACTCTTGTTTCATGTGTACTACAAAAGAGTAAATAGATATAATCCTACTTACAACTATATCTTGTAAGGCACGTATTTTAGATGAAAAAGAAAAGACACCAGATGTTTTCATATTTTAATGCTAATGATAAATAAGTTGGTATGAGAGAAATATGACAGAGAAAGTTGAGAAGAGAAATTAGATAGCCAAGTATGTATTCTTTATTTTACATGGTTGTAATAAATGTATTTGCTACTTTTCAGTAAATACCATCTTTACAATCAAAACAACCCATACAAAATAAATGTTCTTCTAAAGAAACTTGGGAAACAGCACTCACAAAATCTGACAGAAATATTAGGATGAAAAAACAATATATTTCAGTAACAATAAAGAAGGAATTGGCAACTGCAGCAAATGAAAAAGACAAAAATTATTGGAAGATCCAAAAGAGAAATGTTAAATAATGTTATTTAATGAGAGAATTAAAAACATAAACCAGTTGTGTACCATGCTTAACTTCTTTTGCCCAGAACATGTAAATGTGTACAGTAAATCTTGAAAAATATTATTCAAAAATTAATATAAAAATTGGATCAAAAGAATAAAAAAAATATAAAACAATATTTTTTTAAAAAATAAATATTGAAACTTTTTACTTGTTGTGATTGAATTGCTTATGAAGAGTGAGGGTGGAAAACAAGCAAAATAGAGGGTGGAGAATTTTTAAAAAAATGTGTTGTAAATATTAATTAAATACATACAATAAAATAAAGCTATAGAAAAATGTATAATGTCCTAGAATAAGCATAAATCACAAACTAATTCTAATAGACCTATGTAGACAAAGTATGATCTTGTTTCAATAGGGTAGAAAGATTAAAGTTAACATAAAGCAAATTAAGTTTTAAAAATAAATTTCAGAAAATTCGATGAAAAAAGATCAAATGAATGCAATTAAGCATGTGGCAGTCAAAAGGCTCATGAAATTACATGAACTTCATGAAAATTTCAGTCAGAAGAAATAAGGTTACACATATCCATAAATGAACTAAAGTGATAAAATAGATAAGCATCATTTGAATCTTCCCAATGTAAAGAATATTTAGCTCAGTTTCAAATGAATGTCGAGGCAACAAAAAATCTGATATGACCAAGTTGTATATTTTTACTGTATACACACAGATACAAAACAAATGAAAAACTTAGAAATTGTAACTGACTTTTCAAAAAAAAAAACCATTAAAGGATATTAAATAAAGGCAAAATTATTTGTAGAAATAATAAAATATATAGGTATGCTAAATATTTTTATATATAATAAGAATGAAGATAAAGAAATCTATATCAACTAAAATAATGAAGTTTATCAGTGAAAAATGAAAATTACAAAATAATCATATTTATTGGAGAAATATATTTTGAATTTTTTGTGCATTTAAAATTACTTTTAAATAGTAATAAATATAACACATATTTCAAGTTTTTAAATAACATACATTAATAAAATTTCAATAATATTATGATACTCACATCAAGAAAATTCTTCAAAAGTTCTTTTTTATTACCCAAAACTCTGTCTTCATATGATATCAATATATCAGTATCTGAATCAGATAATTCATTTAATGTTGGAACAAGTTTCTTCACAGACTTAAAAAAAAAATAATTAAAGTCATGAATAGCATAAAATCATACATATAAAAATATTCAATATTATAAAAACCAAAAGTGATTGAACACTTTGGATTTTAGAATATTTCCTCAAATTTCTATAGAAATATTTGACAAAATTTTTTATACCTATGGGCATGTAAGCTAACACTTAATGCTTAAGTTTCAAGTGACTTGAGCATTTAAAGGACATATAAAAGCTCAGAATACAGATTTTACAGTGAGCCATTTTTGTTATTTTCTAGAGGTAATTTTATAGTAAGGTTTCTCACTATGTATTATTTTTAATCATATTATATTAAATTTACAGATTTTCCACATGGACTTACATTATTTTCTACATTAATAAAAATTATGTGATTCATTTTAATCATTTTGGACCTTATGATTAAAAATGACACTTTAGGGGAACCTACTTTTCATCCAACAACCTTCAGAAACTAACAAAAATAAGGCTCATAAAGTGTTTTCATAGAATATGATTTTCTTACTAGTTTTCATATCTTCATTGAAAAACTTTTAAATGCTCCTTTAACACTATATAACACTAATTGTTCATACTGACAAATAAGATGTAATAAAAAGAATTTCAAAATGTTTCAAATTCTTTTAGGTTCACAAACTAACAAAAATTGAAATCCAAATAATTAAATACATAAAATAAGGTTGGAAACTTATACTAATAAGTATATAAATAAAATCAAAAAAAATTATCAGTAAATTTTATACAAATCTATAAATAAATGATTCATAAAATTCTAGCCATCAACAAGTCGATAGTTAAGTTCTATAATTATAATATTTAAATTTTGGAAAGATGATTTAATTTTTTAAGTTAAAAAAAATCAGATTAAAATGAAAAATAATATTAGCCAAAAGTCAATAACAAACATGTAAATATACAGGTAGGATACATGTATAGAAGTATTCAAATAAAAAAATTCTGCTAATAGTTTCATTCAAAGTCAGCAATTATTGTTTCTTCATGGCCTACTTATTCTTTCATAAAAGAGAGAAAATTACTCAAAGAACTATCCTTATTCTTATGTTACCGGCAAAGTATGAAATGCTGGCATTCTATACAATGCCAAACGTTTTTAGGCAAAGTATGAAATATGAGATTTACTACATACTTTTCCTAGGCATTGTATAGAATGCCTAAAGCTATTTAGGCAAAGTATGAAAAAATGTCATGATAAGGATATTATATCAATGACTTATATTCCTAAAAGTACAAATGTTAATCTGACAAAATAATGAGACTGCCATCAAAAAAATTATTGTTAAACTGTGATTTTGCTTTATATGTGTATTAAAATTCCTTCAGAAGTTCCAAGTTGATAGAAAACATCCTGTTTCTCACTCATTATAAGTGCCAATACATTGGCATTCGGGAAAAAATCAAAATTTCGTACTACATTACTTTTTTTAAAAATAATTTTCTGTTTTTCCTGGCAAGTTTCACGAAGGTGGATGCACAGTTCAATATTATAACATGTAACATTTTTGTATTTGGTTGAAAGTTCTTTCAGAATTCTATCACATCCCCAGAATCCGGAATTTAATTTTTTTCTTAGCAAATTAAATTCCTAGAACAAGTACACATCGTCAAACTTGGCATCAAAATTGTCGGCGGCAATTGGTATCGCCTATATGGTGCTGCACTAAAAAATGATACCAGCCCCAGGTAAATGTACTTGGTCTGAAAATGGTAAAAATACCAATCTGCAGCCCTATTGAGGGAAAAAAAGAATCTGTGACTTAATACTGTATAGCAGTTCTTCCGAACAGTTTTCTCTTCCAGATCGGTCAATCTTTGATAATTTTGCGGTGGTCCGCTGAGGGTGGGACTTTGATTATTTATATTTTAAATTGTTTGATTTTATAATTTAAATGTATTTAAACATATCATCTGAGTAAAATTCAGTTGCACCAAAAAATAATTACAAAATGATTTTACATAAAATATAAAGTGATTTCCATGGAAAGTCGCACAAACAAGAGAAAAATACACCTCAGTAAATATAATGTAAAAAATTTAATGCTCCTTGAGTTGCCTGATACCCTTGATCCACGGACCAAGGGTTAGGGACCACTGTTTTATGGTACTGACGCCTTCTTTAACAATTTAAATGAATTTACTTTTATTTTCCGCAAACATCACATCATAGCTATTAAGCAACCAATAGTCCCTGGGTTCTTTCTTAGTAGTGATTTTAGCATTTTTTATATCAGTTTTAATTTCTAGCAAGCAAGTTCAGTTAAAAAAAAACTTTTTTTTGGAGCATCAACTCGAATTTTGGGCAACTAGCCGTTGAATAGTTGTTTCATGTCTATGGACCATGGGTCCGCAACCCTTTAGCTGTTGCGTGTCAAATCAATCTACCAATATGATTCAGCGAACCACACAGTAGAGCATTTTTGAAACTATTCAAAAATTTACAAATTTGTTGAGTAGTGTAAAGTGCCACTGAGAATTGTACCGCGTGGCACATGTAGCACGTATGACATAGGTTGTTGACCCTTGCTATAGACCATGACTCCTTCTCCAACACTATAGCTTGCTCCTCCATTTTCAGGTAGCACAGGAAAAAACCAATTTTTTTTTTGAAAAAGTTTAAGTAAAATTGAGTATTTTGACATTTTTGAACAAACAGCAATGTACAACTAACAAATTCTGAGCCTGAGACACGTGTTAAAAGTTTTGTGTCTTGCCACACAATATTCGAAACGAATCAGAGATGTATTTCATACTTTGTCGGTTTCTCATTAGGCATTCTATAGAATGCCTAGGCAATGTGTAAAATAGGAATAATTTCATACATTGCCGGCTAAATTTAGGCATTGTATAGAATGCCGGATTTTATACTTTGCCTGTAACACTTATAACAGAAGCAAAGAGATAAATCTGCCACAAATATACCTGTCATTTTTTCCCCCATTGAACACATAATTCAGTTTTAGCAAGGACTTCAGCAAATTTAATCAAGTCAGTTTTTTTTTTTACTATTGATGCTTAAAATTGTGCTTACATTTAATCTAGCAAACTTTTTTAAAAAATGTTTGACTTATGACAGTAAATTAAATGCTAAAACTCTCTAAATCTACCACATAAACAATAAAAAGTGGAATGAAAAAATAAAATAATATGTAGCAAAAAATATACATCTCCCACTTTCTTACTTAGAAATGGATTAAAATCACTGTTAAAAAACTGAAATTTTGATAAGAATATAGTATATATCACAACCCAAGTAATCAAACAATAATATTAGGGGAAGGGTCAAATATTTAAGTTCTATTGTTCTCAGGTATTTTGTATTAAATTCAGCATTCAGTCATTGAATTATTTTATATTAAAAACATTTATAGCATTCATGTCATGGAAAATAAAGTATTTTAACTATATTGACATACATTGATGATTAGAACTGTCATTTTAATATAATTAAATAATGTATAAAAATGCTTAAAATAAAAATCTTTTTCCCATTATACATGTTGTCATTAAAACAGAAAATCTATTACATTAATAAAATAGTGTAGTAATAGTATAAAATTTTAATGAAAATTATTCTGTAACAACATCAGAATTTAGGAGAAGGTATAAATAATCTTCAATCTTTTAGGATTATACAAGTTGATTTTCCAAAAATATTATAATACTATATTATAATCTATATATATTTTTGTCATATTTAATTATTCATTTAAATAATGAAATTAAATATATTTTAATTGCCTGAAATAAAAGTTCACAAATATTGCAAAAATGTACATAACCAATAACTTTTGTTTCAATGACTGTCCTAGAATGATGCATCTTTTCTTGTCAAGAAATTCCTTTCTGTAACATAAATTTATGTTTTCATTTTATTTTATTTCTATTCAAACAAAATATAATATGTAGCACATGTGCAGATAATATTCAGTAATATAAGCAAAGCCATTTTTGCATAACTTCATTTTAATGTTTGCCAAAGTTCATTATTATATTTTTGCATCTTTTTTTCCCTTGTCACCCCTCCCCCTATTTTTTTACTTACCATCTCATAATATATACAATCAGATACTAATATCAGATCAGGTATTGGAAAAATTTTTTCTAGTTTTCCCCACTCCAGAACAGATGCGGATGCAGCACCTTTCAAGACTGCTTTATTCAATTCAATGTTCTTTTCCAGCAAAGGAACAACTTCTGGCAAATCAGTCAGGATGACCTCTGCACTAAATTCAAAAAAGTAAAAATTCTTCAAACTACATTCTTTATTATTAATATTTTTTTTTAGATTTTATTATAAAGTTCATTCCTAGTAACAACATTTACCATATTTTACATTTAATTTAATACAAAATGTGCAGCTAATTCTAGGCATGTACTACACATGTGTACTCCATACATTTAAAACCTATTAGGAAAACTAATGACTTTTAAACATAAAGCAATTGCAATAGAAAACAAAATAGTTTTGATATACTAAATAGTATTTTTTTCATGAATTTTATTAAAATACATTATTGCATACTGCAGTTTAATATTAACCAGATGAAACAATACCAATGTGCAACCAAAATGTATAAATATGCAATCCTAAAACAATAAAAAATTTATAATCTTAAGGAAATTTTAAAAATCAAACAAATTAATATTCCATCATACAATAGCAGCATAATGAGATATGAAATCTGGTAATTTTGAAAAGAAAAATTATTGCCAATGTATCAAAAAAGTAGTGAAAAGACCAGATGATTAGCCAAAAATATACATGCCCCTGCAAATGAGATACGTTAAATATTCATTACACTTTTGACAAGTGCAATGTTTTTTTGAAGTTATTGATAACACTGCCTTACAACTAAAATTACATAACAAGATTTCGCATTTGAAACCGTTTACCCAAGAGCTGCAGCAAAGAGTCCAGCGACACCAGTACCGGATCCAACATCTATCACTATTTTTCCATTTAAATTATTCTTCGAATCATGGACATGATCTAAATATTTTCCCAGTACAATTCCAGCATCCCACACAACGGAACCTACATCTCCCACCGAATACTGAAGCAATTTCAATTCGGTTCCTGTAGTCTCTACTTCCAATTCTCTAGTAAACTCATAATTACTTGAAGAATCGTCCATTTTTTTTTAAATTCAGAAGGATTATTTGAAAAAGTTTTCAGAAATAATTTTCAAAAGATGATTTTTCATAAAATTTTCTTTTTTTCAAAAAGTTTTTTCCAATTAGAAATGTTAAATATTCCGCTTTTTGTGAACTCCATCAAAAGTAAATAAACATAGTTTTGCAGTTACAGTTATTGTTTTCAACAGATACGTTTTTAACATTGCCTGGTGCAGTTTTATAAGTTTTTATCAACTGAGAGGTCATAATCGCAAACTCACATCATCAATTTGATGTTTCATCTTCACCATATAGAATATAAATCCAAGACAAGAAAAATTAACTGTTGAATCAGTTTTCCACCGTATTTTATCGTCTAAACTAAACTAGAATGTGAACTAAACTAGGATTTCTCCCTATGTTCCAATGGAGATCCACCGTGTAGAGACTGATATATTCTGAAGCTCAAAGTCCTCCCATTGGTGTGGTGTGGAAGTTCGGAGATAAATTTTACAAGTTTAGGCATCATCTCATCCTCATCATTTGATCGTGGCTCAAATTTATGAAGTTCGTCACCAATGAGCCTCATGTTACTTGGGAGTGTGATGTAAATTAAAACAAATTATACTGAGCATTGAGTTCTAGTCCTGTTTCAGTTCAAGGCTCATCGTAAATTGTGACTGATACACAGTGCCGGTTTATATATTGGGCTCTTGGGATGGGCGCCCAGGAGCCCGGAAGGGACTTAAGGGGTTCGGATAAGCTGGACTTAAAAGATTTTCTGGCCGTAAATTTCAATCCACCAGTGCTAAGAAAGCCTGTAGATCGTCTGCACCCAAGATCAGAAATGAGCCTAAGCCGGCACTACTGATAAACCATTAAATTTGTTTTGGCTTGGTCTTTCCGATGGTGCAGCGACAATGAGGAAAGAATCATTAGTACCATTCAATTGCTGCTCAACATTGTAAAGTGCAACTTCTAACGTAACAGTAATTGAAACAGACAATCATTTTCAGACTAATTTTTCCTTCAAATGCTCTTTATGATAATGCCTCTTAAAAAAACTTTGAATAAATTTAAAAATTAAATAAAATATTCAAGGATGCAATGCAGTAAAACACCATCTATACAAATATAGTGCAAATTCAGTTTATTATCACACAATACAGTGATACAAAATTTATAAAAGTACATGCTTGAAAGTATAAATCAATAATTCTCAACCTTTCTTTCTTTCTTTTTTTTTTTTTTTGTTGTTGTTATCTTTGCGATGCACTTTTAATAATTTCAAAATTTGGTGGCACACTAACAATAAAATAAATTTGAGATAATTTTACTTATCTGTAATACACTTCTATCTATACACGAAAGAATAAGTTCAATATATACCACGAATACCCATAGTTTATTTCTATAAAATGGCCGAATAATTTGGTTATTTATTTTTGTGGATTTTATTTTTTTCTCAGAATATAATTAATAAATTTTTTAAGAATTTGGCGACACAGTGGTGAGAATCACAGCAGTAAACCAAATATACAGCATATTATGTTGAATGCTTGCAGCTGCAAAGGACAGCCAGCAAAACTTATCACAAGGAAAAATTTACAGTAATCCTAATAGATCAAGGAAATTTTTCATTTTATGCAAACTTAGTTTTTTACAGAATTAGAGATTTAAAGAACATGTGCTTTTCAAAATTTGTTCCAATTTGATTAGTTCCAGCGATATTTGAAGAAAATTATCATGGGGTTGCACTGAGTTACAATGAGTAAACGATTCGTAATGAACTAGTAATAAAAGTAGAAATGATTATTAAATATTATGAAGTAGGATTCGTCCACACATCTAGCTGCGCAATCGTAAATTTGAATATTTTCGGGTGAAAATTGTATGAAACTTGGAATTTAATGGTTTAAAAGCAAAAAAAAAAAAAAAATTATGTGACTATATATAAACGAAAACTCGTATAATACAATTTTTATTTTTATTAACAACTTATTCCGAACTTTTGAATACTTTTAGAATTGGGGATAGAATGTCCGTTTCAGTATAAGCAATTTTAGAAAATGAATAGATAATTTTTATCTTTGAGGCAATCAACATCAATATCCTTTTTTTATTACACACATAAAAGGAGAAACTTTCGAGTAGAATTTTGAAATGCGGGCTTATATAACTATAAAAAAATTACAATAGAAACACATTTTTAAGAATTTCAATCTTAGTTTATTTTTATAAATTAAAGAATGATATAAATTTTGCCCAGGTGCATTAAAATTTGGAAAAGTTGGATCGACAACCCACTTTTTTAATGACTGCACATATATATATATGAAGCACAAAATTCTTATTTTATTTATTCATAGATTATATATTATCACTAAAGCCTTAAGGGTCCCGTAGACAGAAATTCCAACTCTAAAACGATGAAAGCGAACTCTTCTGGGAGGGGGGAATGGGCGTTTCTATAGGAAGGGCCAAGTACTCATGAGTACTGGTCTTAATGATCGGAGGTAAATAGTTCTTTCATAAAAGATAAATTATATGCCTTTTTTTCTTTCTTTTCAATATTTTCTTGACTTTGAAATAAACATTTTATTCAAGCAATTATTTTTCCAAATTTGCATTTACTTGATCCCATTTTCTGATGATTATGTTCTGACAGCTGTCATGATGAAAGAAAATGACGTCACAGAATCATACAAGCCTCTTCTACAACAGTTGAGAGAGGGATTCTAAGTGCAAAGGGAGCTCGAGACAGGAAACTCCCCCCCCCCTCTCTTTCGTCTTCTATTTTTGTTCTTGGAGGGTCCAGTTTACAACCAACTGACCCCTCTTTTACTGCCCACCCCATGGCAGTTTTCAATTACATGAAAACTGTGCCTAACATTCTAGTTATACAAAGAAACTGCTTTTTTACGCTGTTTCGTTTCTGTTTTGAGGAACATCAGTTTTTCATTTGAATTTTATAAAAATATAAGTTTTAGTTATAAGGCAGAAACCTTATATATATATATATATATATATATATATATCTGTACAAAAACAATTTTCTGTGATATTCTTCAATATAAATTGCATCAAAATCCTTTTTTAAACAGTTTAATGACAAGAGAAATTTATAAATTAATGGAATGAATAGTTAATGTGATTTAAATTATTCTCTTTCCTGAAATATTTCAGGTCAGTTCTTTATTTCCGATTCAGTTCAATAATTTTATTTAAAAACGGTTTTAAGACATGTAACAAAAAAAATCTTATATAAATTTAATAAAGTACAGTGGCGTAACTACCAATGGGCTAGGTGGTGCCGTGCTGCAGCAGTCACCTTGAGCTCAGGGACCCTCACGCCTTGACCACCAAGCAAGTCGAACTAGCGATAATTTCTCCATAATTGAGGTATAATATAAAAGATTGTTACATAGCTGTAATCATGGCAACTCCGTTGAAAGTAATTTCAAACTTGTAAGGAATTCCCTAAATTCTTTCCTTTGTTTATAGTGTTGCGAATTTTACTTATTAAAAAGTTTATATATTATTTTTCAATTTTTTCATTTTTCTAATCTTTACTTGAAAATAAACATCAAGTTCCATGAAAGTCTTACCATACATCTAAAAAAAATCTACACAGGAGCTATTTCTTCTTGGTCATTTTATTTTTATAACATATGATTCATAATAAGCTATTTTCCTGTTTCCAATGTTTCGCAATCTGGTATCTGCAACAGACTGATGTAATTTTGACCCCTCCTCTGTTTTTCGTGTGTTTTATTTTAAATAATTATAATAATTTTGTATATATTTTCTTGTTTGTGCATATTCTTTTTCATTTCCTATCTATCACATGTAAATCGAACCTGGGTAATCACTAAATTCCACAAGGAAACTCATATGCATACATGTAAGTAGTTTGTAGCTTT
>BMAO01033059.1:0-22197 GCA_019973975.1 Trichonephila clavata
GTTAAACACGAATAATGTAATAATCATTTATTTGTTAAATTTTTTATACATTAGATATATTTTATGGAAATTATGTATGAAATATGACATCAGTCAAATATCCATCCTTTTCTCAATACGCGTTTTCCATTACACCACATAATATTTCTGGTTGAAGGCTCAGTATTTCGTCTCGAATATTCTCCTTCATCTGTCTTCTTGTCTCTGGTTTATTAACATACACTTTGTCTTTTAAATATCCCCATAAAAAAAAGTCGGGCGTAGTTAAATCTGGCAAACGAGGTGTCCAAGGGAAATCTGAATTTTTCAAAATCAGACATTCACCAAAAATTTCACGCTGAAGGTCCATAGTTTGCCTAGCAGTGTGCGCAGTTGCTCCATCTTGTTGAAAAACAGTCAATTTAAATTTTCAAAGGATTCTGCTCCGCCATTGGCCTCAAAAAGTTTTCAATCATTGTTATGTAGGAAGTTTCAGAAATCGTTTCCGGTGTTCCGTCCTCATTCTGGAAGAAATATGGGCCGATAACTCTATTGGCCATAACACCGCCCCAAACAGTGGATGGGTGCAACTGATGTTGGTGTGTTGCCCTTGGATTTTCAGAGCCCCCAAATCTTACAGTTTTGTTTGTTGACGTAATCAGTTAAATCGAAATGCGCTTCATCCGACATTAAAACATTATTTAAAAAATCAATTTGTGTGGCTAATTGTGTAAAACGAATAGCGTATTGTAGTCGTTGTTGGTGGTCTAGCGGTAGCAGTGTTTGGACAATTTTAATTTTGTATGGGTACATCTTAAGATCCAACTTTAAAATTCTATGCAATGTCGTTCTGGAAATGGCCAATTGGCTGGAACGATGGTGAGTTGAGACAGATGGATCATCTTCAACACTCTACCGCACAGTTTCCACGTTATCTTCAGTGCGAATATTTCGATGGACATCTCTTCCAGTTTCGTCGGCCACTGAACCCAGTTCCTCAAAACGACCGACCAAACTTCTAATCACGAAGGCAGTGGGAGCTGATCTTGAATTAAAATATTGCCGATATTTACGCTGTGTCGTAACAAGTGATCGTTGACAAAAGTAGAAAAGCTCGATTATTTTAACGCCTTGTTTTGTACTGTATGGTTCCATAATTAATTTCCAATAATTCAATTATAACCTACAGAAGAAGAAAATAATTATATAAAAAAATAAAAAAGTTATTTCTGTTTAACATTTGTTGGTCTCATTTGGTCCACCTAGTATATAAATGCATATGTACAAACATCATTGTGAACAGGTTACCTAAGTTGGCTCGTTAATCCTTTTTGGCGATGCCCGATGATCTTAGTTTTTTTTTTTGTTTTTTTTTTTGGCATAACAGTTTGAAATTGAGCCTGTAATATAGAATTTGGATATTCTAGGCAATATTTTACTAGTATTCTTGACTGGGTATTAATTTTTTTGTATGAAACATTATACGTGCTCATATTCTGATTCTCAGACATTTTTTTATTAAACTTTCATTTTATTTAGTTTCATTTGATGTTTTATTTAATATCCAAGGAGATTGAGTTTATCCACAAAGGTTTTAGAACCTTTAAGCCGGTCTCCTGACCAATCGTTATGTTAGTTAATCTGCAAAGATATTCATTGGGGCCCACGAATTAGACGTGCTTATTCTGGGGTGATACATGTTTAAATATCAATAGCATAAATCATTCATGATATTACGATAAGGCCTTAAAATGTCCCATTGTGAATTCTATGCATTGATATGCAATAATTATGATTTATTTTAATTGATGTGTCTATAGAGCAACGCTATTTTATACTGACGACGCTGACTGTTTTAAGACCGTGTATATATCATGGAGTTAATAACTAAGCTTACTCTTTACTTCTAAATTTCAAACCCAGTTTTAAAATGAGTGATACATATCATACTATCACTCAATTTCGTCAAATCAAAAGACGTCGCCAAATGACTCGATATACAGCCCACAGTATAGCTCGCACATGTTCGAACACAGCAATATAACCACAGCTTTTGGCGAAATCTTTTGAATTGTAGACGTATGTTCGCTTGGGGAAATTGATTGACGGTACAACACGAACGTACTTATAAATTTTGTCAACATGGACCCTAGTGATTGCAATATCGGACTAAAAATTAAATACCGGTGTTCGGTATTTTTAGGTCTTAATACCGGGATACCGGTCTTAATACTTGTAAGAAATTTTAGGAAAAGAAAGAAAAAACAGGTGTTTCTTTGTTGTATTTGCCAGCTTCATTAGAGAGTGTAAATATCACAAAACTAATATGTAACTTATAAATTACAACAGTATATAAAGAATCGCAAAATATAAAGGAACATCTTATTTATTTAAATTACTTTAAAAAGTGTTAATTTCACTTAGTCTGTGGTCCATGGTTTTTATAAATTAATAATGAAACCAAACCGAAGCATTATCAACTGATTTTTTATGTTCCTTAAAGTTATTCTTATTCATTATTATGGGTTATTATTTATAAGTATATATATAAAAAATCTGAAAAATATTTTGAACCCTAAAGCATGATGTGCAAATACAAAGCGAATAACAAACTCGCCAACGTAAGAAATATCGAAATTTACGCACTTTCTTCACAACTACAACTTTGTTTCCACAGATACGAATATCAGACTACGCATCGTATGCGTGTGCAGTATCGCTCTGAACTGCAATTGGATAGTTTTGGTTCACCTCCTTGGATGATTCACATATTTTATCACTTCTCTTGATTGTACAATGCAACTTTGTATTCCCAGTCTAAATAATTTTGCCCGTTAGGGAGACATAAGAACAAAAAAAAGTATACTGTTTTGCTATGTTGGTGATCCCTGAACATTAGTGGAAACAATTTTAAAAATTTCTCGTAAATACCGGGGGAAAAAACTTGTAAAAAAACTTTTTAAACTTATGAAAACTGGTATTACAAAATTATACAAATGTCTCAAAATAGCGGTATTCGGTATCCCGGTATTGCAATCCCTAATGGACTCGAAATATATTACTGTAGCTGTGCGTGCGGATACGTATAAGAAAAATGTGAAAGTGTCTTGTGATAAAATCTTTTTTTAATCTTAATCACAAATCTTTTCGTATCCCGCTTTTTTAGTTATATAACTATCACACACAAACAGAGACGTCTTAAGACTTTTTGAGGCCTGGGCCTCTACGCAGAATTAGTCCCTGGCCCTTACATAAGTGTAGGTCGCACCTATGACCCTTAAAAAGTAGATAGCCCATAGCATTCGCGTCAAATACTCGTACAAAAACAATAACCCGAAACAAATAAATGTGCATGACTTACAGTCGTACAAACCGGCTCGACCGACTGTCGCATTTTAACTGAATGAGTAATGAGGTGTATGGTGACAGGTTAGGCCTATAAATGGATGACGGTCATCACATGTAGCCAGTTGACATATTCTATGAAATTCCCAGTTTTGTGAGAATAAAAACGGAAAAGACCGTTGAATTATTCGATTATCACGACCTATTTGAATATCATTACCTGAGAACCAGACGAGGCCCCTTTGTGCCGAGGACCTGGCCCGGTCCAGTTGGCCATGCCTCAAGACGTCCAACACACAACAAACGAACGCATTCACCTTATACCCATACACAAACTAGGCGTCTCCGGAAGACTAATAATTTTAATCTTCTTTGTTTTTAAGGAGGGAAACCCTCCTACGCAATCGATTTAAACAGCTTTTACCATTCCAACTATTCATTATTATACATGCCTACGACTCGTCATGAAACAGCATACAAGTGAATTTCAAGCATATACCGACACCCATCAAAGAATTGATCTATATCTTAGTGTAATTTCCAACCATTAAGTTCACTTTCTTAATTATCTTATCACGTGTAATGGGAAAATAGAATAAAAAAGTTTTCTTAACAAGAAAAAAGTACTCGTGGGCATAAATCAATATGTTACTTGGCCTTTCTTCAACCCTTTTTGTTCCGTTGAATAGTGTTTTTCAAGGTCTTGCCATGCTTGAAGCGAATGAGACGTTGGCGGTAACGTTGGCGTTATGACCTGTTTTCCTTGGCGAAGATTTGGGTCATTAACAAGTGTCAACAGCAGATGTTAACCCGTCCTTATATATCGTTTTATTTTTTGGTAACTTGAATGCTTTACTGGTGTTATACTGCAATTATATGAGATTTATAGTCTATCATTTCCATAACAATGTATTTCTTTCTTCATTAAGAAATTTGAAAAGCAGCATGCCATAATTAGTTTTTATAATTAAGTTAAACTCTGTAGCAATATTCTGATGGCAAGACGAATAAAGTTTTTAATTCATGCAACATTCCCAAAATCGTTAAATTTAACAGCAGGTGAAATAATCCATTATAAAATTATCTTTAGTTCTTTAAATTTCTAATAGTTCTTCAAGCCATAATGTCACTTTTCAGGAAATGCCATTATAAATTCATTTTATAATACCTATTTCTACAAGATATAATGTAATATTTGTCATTTTTATATAATTTCACTTCTCAATTTTAGGAATTCATTATTTATGTCTAATTAATATATGTTAATAATTTTTATTATTGCCCTTTTTACATTTTAGTTGCCACATCTTTATTTTGTCTTTTTGTTACTGTCATGTTACTTATTACTTCAAGATTATTTTTAACTGTTTCAAAAACTAAGTTCCTCATTACTTCTCTGCACTCAAATGAGAAATATGTTACCAAATAATTTCAATTAGAAAGAAAAAACATTCACTGAAGAACATTAAAATGTAAGGAACAGATTTAACCTCCATAACTTTTTAGAAAAAGTAGTTAACATCAAAATATCCTTTTCTTACACCTCGAAAATTATAGAGCTCCAGCTAAAATTTTAATCAGATTTGTGACTCAGTGTGGTTCGTTTCTCATTTTTTGTTATTTTACTTTTTCCAAGTAGGTTTAATTCCTTTGTGTGAACGTTGGGTTTCCTGAAAGAAGAGAAAACTCTTCTTCCAGGAAACCTAACGTTCAATTTCCACAAGACGTGTTTATGCAAATATGATGAAATATATAATGAAATATATTCAATATATAACAATATTCTTGAATATCTTTAGAAAAACAGATTGATGTTATGAATTTCACACTTCCTTTTAAAGAGGCCCCTCGGTGCCCTTGGTGGTCATAGTAACAAGCTTCTGGCCGCAGTGTCATGAGTTTGAGCCCTAGTGCCCCTAAAGACAAACCATGTAAAATTAGTCAGTCCAAAGTTCTCCGTTGACGTGGTGTGGCAGTTCGGAGAGGGTTGGCAGTTCGGAGATTGAGTGGCAGTTTGAAGAGGAGTGGCAGTTTGAAGAGGAAGTGGCAGTTTGGAGTTGGAGTGGCAGCTCAGGTGTCATGTTCTTAATTCCACCATGGTTCAAAATTACGAAATCCGTCGCCAATAGTTCTCGTGCTGCTTTAGAGAGTGACATTAATACACACTCGCCCACTCATTCTTCCTAAAGAGCAATGGTACCAATCACGATTGCTGATTTTTCGCAGATTTAACATTGTATTAATGTTTCCTTTCCTGCAAAATTGCGAAATAATTACGTTGCCTCTTCTCTTACTTCTGCTTTATTTTTGGAGTAGAGAACCTTAAAATCATTTAAAGTAGGGGTCCTCAACCCGTGGCCCAGTGAAGGCATTTTAGTGAATTTGAAGCAATTTTTTTAAAAAAAGAATGGCTTGCCTGCTTTTCGTAGTAAAAAACACCATTTTTTTCTGTTAACTTTGATATTTAAAAGATTTCACTGATATGTTTGACATCCATATCAAATAAAATTTTCTGAAAAGGAGGAGTTTTTCAAAGATTTCACTATATCCTGAATAATTTTAAAGATAAAAATCTGACTATGCGTAAAATCTCAAAAATTTTCGGGAAAAAGTGGATTTTTCTTAACAGGTTTTCAAAGTGTTTTAACTAGACTTTAATTTAACTTTTTTTGTCAGTCTTGGGGCCGGCAGATCACTGTGAATTTATTGATGTGACCTGCAGTCATTGTAAATTTATTATTTTGACCTCCAGCGTGAAAGGTTGAACAACCCCCCCCCCTAATTTAAATAGATAAAAAAGTTAATTTAAAAGCATTTAATTATTTCAATTTTTTTTTCCGTGTACTTGTTTGAATATAATTCGAAGAGAACACTAGAATTATAAAAGTTACTGAAAAGAACATTGAAACTAGAGCTCTCATATACCGGCCATATTGAATTCTATTGGGTTATTTCTACCTCCTTCCTGGAACTTAAACTATTGCATCGATTTGAATGCGATAAAATGCATCCTGGAGATTAAAAAAAAGTTGGTTTTCAGATCTATAAGAAACATTTTGAAATATTTTCAGAAATTAGAAGAAAAAATATAAATCTAAAATTACTTCTTTTTAATTTTTGCTCTTTAGGGACGCATTTTACTACATTCAAATCGGTACACTAGTTTCAAGTTTGAGGAAAAGTGGAATGTTCACAAGGATTAACAATACACTCTCGAACTCAAAATGCCGGTAAACTGGAACTTAAATAAATTTCAACGAAAAATTTTAGCACTTATAAGTTTTCTTTCTGCTGTGTAAATTTGCAATACTCAATGTTTATATAAAATTAAACAATAACACCATACTTAAAATAAAAAGAAAACTGAAGGAAAATGAATTTAAAAAACAATTATTTATATATCCTATCTACCTTTAATCTATAGTAAATTATGAAGCCTCTTCACTTTTAAAGGTAAGGTTAAATATAAGGAACACAAGACAAAAATCAAACATTTATTGACAGTTCGATAAAATATTTTAATGTTATTCGTAGTTCGACCTACAATACAAACAAATTAAACTTTCTTAGAGCTAATTAAAATTCATTAACTTCTTCCAAAAATGGACGAAAAATTCTAATCTGATTTTCAACTCCTACGTTTTACATGTTTAAAACCTTTAAATCGTGTCTGAATATGTAAGAATTTAGAATAAGAATTTCATTTGTCAAAAATCAATCAAAATGCTACAAGGTTTGTTTGAATAAAAACGATTTTATTTTTCTTTTTTCTTCTAAACTATGCAAAGGAAATATTTTAGAATTAAAGACAGACTATACATATGTGCAAATTTTATACGTTGAGATTAGCGTTAAATAAATGATGAAATACTTAAAAAAGAATCAAAAATAGTTGTTTTAAATCTACTGAAATTTCAAAGAATAAGAATTTTATATATTTTTCTTCTTATATTAAACCATTAATGGAAAATTCACAAATTAAATTGGTCAGACGATAACGGTAAAGTATAAAGATAACGATAAAATAATCGTTATCTTTAATACAATTGCAAAAATGCAAGTTTATCATTAAAACAAAATTAAGGATAATTTGTTTTGTTCAATGGCAACTTCTTTTTAATGGTAACTTAGGCAGCATAATTTTATTAACCATGCTAGAGATTATTTTTCCCCACTTCGAGCGATGATCAAATTATTTTTATTAATCATTAATGGAAAGATTTTGGCCACGGATAAACCAATTACGTAACTTAATCATCCATTACTTTGTTAGTTTATGAGATATTAATTATGTTCAAAAATTAATGATATTAAGTCTGTCTTAATAACACTGTATGAGTTTCGTAGTGTAATTCATATATTTTTATGAATAATTATAACACAAAATGTGATAATATTATGAAGTTAAAAATTAATCTCACGCATGTTCTTACAGAACGTCTGTGGTTGATTAAAATGTAACCCTTAATTAA
Source organism: Trichonephila clavata (assembly GCA_019973975.1). NCBI lineage: Eukaryota > Metazoa > Arthropoda > Arachnida > Araneae > Nephilidae > Trichonephila > Trichonephila clavata. The sequence continues at coordinate 7,797 of BMAO01033059.1, forward strand.
CTTTTTAACTAATTACTATATTTTTTTATTTTTCCCTTCATTTGTATAAAAAAGAAGATCTTTTCCTCATAGGTAGGCTTTGAAATTCTGAAAAAAAAAATTTGATTGCACGTAACTAAAATATTAAGCCCTCGTTCTTAACACTTAACGAGAAAAATCTCAATATTCATTATAGAAATTAAAATCACATACATCGATTTATCTTAAAGCTGTTTTCGGCTAATGTTAAAGAATAGGATTCAAATTCGGAATATTTGTTGAGATATAAAAGTACTCAAGCATGAATATTATATTCTGGTTTCACTATCCTATAAAGAATCCCTTGTTTTATCATACTACTCGTTTTTATCCGAGCTGACATATTTTTTCTTTTATAAAATGTGTTTCGCTTTTTTTCTCCTATACCATAATACTAAATGAGCTATCCCTTTAAATGTTAAAAAAAAATGAAATATTTTGAAATTTTAAAAACACTATATTATAAACAAATGCATGAGTTACAACAGGGGTTGGCAACCTATGGTATGCGTGCCACATGTTGGAAGTTGATAAATTTGTAATGGACCTCCTTAACAAACATCTTCATAATTATAGACATTTGAAGAATTACAAAAAAATCTGAAATATGACTAAAGATAAATTTACAGCTATTTTGTAAATTATTGAATGTCATTGCTGAAGTTATTTGTTTGAAGAGAGAAAATTGTATGTACTCTCTCTGCATTTCGCTTTAGGTTCTACACATTTAAGTAAAAATTCTTTCCCCATATGAAAAATATTTTGAGTCCGCAAAGAAATTGTTTAACAGCTGAATGCTCAGAATCGTGGCAAATAGAAAATCACAAGTTATACCCCTGATTTTGCAAGTAGAGCGGTACAACACTAGGTACGCATTAAGATTTTTATTTATCTTTTTATTTAACTATAATCTTCATGTATTTTCACTGAAATCGGAATTGTTTCAAAAATGTCCTATTGTGTACCACGCTGAATCATATTGGTAGATTAATTTGGCACACCACAGCAAAAAGATTCCCTGAGTTACAATATCACAAATTTTGATAAGAATTGATGGAATTTTTTCTGTCTAAAAATGTGCGCTTTTGTACATATGGTGAAAACAGCCTTAAGTAAGTGTCATCTAACTTAAAAATTTTATCTCATTTGCTTATTTCTTTATATTAGACATTGCTGTGTCTGTTACTGAGTTTTAAAACGGCTGTTACATCTGAAGTAAAATCACAGACCAGACAGATTCTACAAGGGCCACATGGTAAGTGTCAATAGTTCGAAACTTATATATTTTTTCCCCTTCATACAGTAATGCGATATAGGGGTTTTGCTTCGGGAGATAAGAAAACACTTGTGGGGTAGTAACAGCTTCCTTGTGATTCGATCATTATAAATGACACTGGAACCACCCGCGAATCGAGGAAATTAAAAGAAATGTATTGCTTTTCTATTAAAAATTCAGCGGAAGATGCAGCTAGTAGAGTTTTAGCAGTTTTTGAACGATAATAAAAAGATTAAAGAACATTCTAGAAACGTTCCCCGGTTAAAAGAGATTAAACCATTGGAGTTGAAGGGGATTTTGTATTTTTATGATGCTTTTTTATGGAATTTTTGTTTGTAAGCGTATCAGAATTTTTAAAAAGTCGTTTGAAAATTGGAGCACAATTTATTTTGTAAATCAATTAAAAAGGTGAAAATAAGGAAGATTATCTATATAGTTTCCATGGGGTAGCACGATAAAAATTCTAAGTGAAAATACAAAAATTTAAATACTAACAAGTTTTGCATTCACAGATTGAAACTTTCATAAATCCTATCAGAAAATCATTCAGAGGAACATCAAAAAAAAAAAAAAAATTCTGCATTGCATTTAAATATATTTTATTAAAAGTAAATTTGTCAACAAAATGCTTCAGAAATAGTAGGTCAGCCCATTAACCGTATTACCGGTTGATCGAATGACTGTTTATTAGCGCCGCACTCGTTCGCAACGCTAAAGCTAACGACGACGGACCTCATAATCTTGAACCTCGATTAAATGACAAGAACGTAATTGTACTGGCACCCGACTCTTCAAACATCCACACCACACCAATGGAAGGACTTTGAGTAACGGTAGATTTAACGTGCATCAGCTCCTCTATAGGGTGGGTTTTAAGTGTCTCCAAGACACGAACCATCATCTCAAGAAAAACAATGTCGTTCATAAGTTTATTACTAAGGTTATTTGGTTATCACGGCCTCCAAGGTGGATGTGGAGATTGAGTTGGAGCTCACTCAGACACCAACATTGAGGTGAAAAATTGCAAGATAGTGATTGTAGTTAGAGACCTTTAAGCTTGGTACACCGACGGAAAGTGTTAGATAAACTAACACAGTTGCATTATTTTTTTTATTTCCAATGGCGGATTACAAGACAACTGCAAACAAAATGAGAAACAGAGAATATTGACAAAAAAGGAGAAACAAAAATAAAAATAAATAAAAAATAAGAAAAGAAACACAAGTCCTTAGTGTAGTCTATAAATCACACATTTTGTGTCTGGCCTCCCAATATCTGCTCCACATGGATCCAGAGCTGAGTGCACAGCAGCGTGCCAAATGAATAGCGTCCATTTCTTCATTGGAGTCACACAGTTTACAAAGAGGACTCAGGGCAATGCCTGTCATGTTTAGATGCTTGGATAGGCAGTCGTGGCCAGTAGAGATTCGAAAATCGGCAACAGCTCTATCTTGTGACCATTTTGGAATATGAAGGAGTTTGCTAAACCATGCTTTTTGACTATTCTATTGGTTCAGTTTGGACCAGAAGTGTTCTCTGTAGTATTTAGTTGCGTTAAAATTATTACACGCATTTAACACTTCATGCAATCTTCAAGTATTTAATAAATGCTCCATAGAAAAAACGCTACTTACTCATTAACAATTCTGAGTCTGTTGTTGTCTTGTCCATGCAGGTAAATCAAATGGCGCCGAGGGCATACAAAACGGCCCTTGCTATGTCGACGATCTTTGGTGAATAAAGCAGTTAGTTAATGGTACGTAGGCCTTAGGTCTATGTTGTGGAGTTTAGCCAAATATGGAAAGAAAATTTAAAAATAGGGTTAGGAGAAAATTGAATGTCAGAACAGTTAGTACAAGTATTATAACTCCTTCAGCCATCAAGGGGTATTTTCATCCTTTTATAATTTGCATATAGTTTGGCTTTGGTGGTTGAAATTACATGGTTGCAATTAAGATCTGGAATGAAGTGCTTCTGAGCTGGATGGGAGGTGAATTTATACGCCTGGCTATTGCATTAGCATCAGTAAGAGAAAGGCTATTGGAAAGTTGAGGGGGATTTCGGGCCTCCTCGGCGAGGTTATCAATCTGCTCATTGCAAAGATGTCTATGAGTTTCTTTCCCTCTAAGTAAGTCAATATCATTCTTTACTCTGATAAATAACAAGTTTTCAATACCTAAATTGTGTTTTTATTACCCCGGCAGTTTTTTTTTTCTTACCATCAAATAAAGGGGTTGTCTCATCACTTTTAAATTTTGCTTATGTTACATTTCAAGGCTGTTTTCGCCAATGATGAAGTATAGGTACCAATGAAAAATCTCTTTTTAATTTTATATTTGGATGATGTATTTTTAATGGCATATCCCTTAATGGTCGGGAGCGTTCTTTGTAAAATTTTGTATAAGACAATTAAATATGTTATAGTTCAAAATCATGCATTAGGGTGTCTACTTAGTTACTTATCTACTCATTTCAACTTAATAGTATTGTCAATTATTTCATATGCTCTGCTCGAGGAATGTGTTTCACATATTTTTAATGATATCTGTGTTCGCAAATAGACTAAATTCAAGATAGCCGCATGATAAACATTCTTATGTGTTTATCATTGAATTCCAAATTCATTTGTACTTGTTGTACTAGTGAAGTACAAATACACAATTCCAGATTTGATAATTGGATAAAGATATCCAAAGTATAAAAATCTTCAAAAGCATTCCAAAATTTTAAAAAAAAGATGTGGTACTTTTTTGTTACACCAGAGCAGATGGTAAAGTCGCCAAAAATTATACAACCGATTCCATACGAAATATTTCCCCTAGTACTCGTTCCCCCTTTACTCGTACCACCATATTTCCCAAACAAGTCGTGGTCTTTTCTTATCAGTAACTTCTTTTTATAAAACATCAAAAATAGATGAAAAACAAATTAGAACAAATATTTATTAATATTTTTATGTGTATTTGTGTGTGTTATTGCCAATAACTTCAACTTGGTGAAATTTGCCCCAGCAAAACGGAAAAGTAAAAAAAAAAATTTATTTTGATATTTTTAAACAAAGAGCACGATGTTTACCTATGACCGTTATTACTGTTGATAAATGTGTTCCTTTTAAAAGAATATTTCCCTAAGAAGCAAAAATTGGCAACAATGATGCAAACGAACAAATTGACAGGAAAAGTGTAATTGCATTCATCATGCAATTATAACGTCACGTTAATTTATCCCACAGCACTTTACCTATTTTTCTTACGACTTATTAATCTCTTGATACGAAAAGTCAAGTCCTTCTATGTTTATTCAAAGAAATGAAAGGAACTATTGTTTGGATGGTTTGCTAAACTCAGTATAGTTATAAAACATATTTGAATTCGAAGAGCTCACAATTTTATAGTTCTTTTTCTTACAACTAAAAAAGAATTCTTAAGCATAATCTGTTTTATAGCATAAGAAAGATAAGTGTTATTTTCTACGTAAGAAATGGGAATATAATAAATTAAATTTAAATTTTTGTAAACATCTCAGCAGATTTTTGAGGGTCTTTCAAGTGCAACTAAATTCTGTACTTTTCCGTTTCGCTGGCGCAAATCTCGATAAGAAGATTTTATTGGAGACAGCGCATCGTTATAAATTTAATATTTTGTAAAATTTTAAATAAATTTTAGTTCTAATTAACGGAATTTATTTTTAATGAATTTTAAAAATTAATATTTAACTAAATTTTGACAAAAAAATAAATTTTAGTTCTGGAGACTTTTTTCTTTGACGGCATAAACATTTTAATATCGCTTAATTTTTTTCAAATCTGCCGTGACTTGTTTTGAAAATGTGAGGGCAAAAGGTGATCATCGGGAATACTCCGTTTGGCTTTGGTTTTCTCATTTTTGACGACTTTTTCGCTTGCGCCGGTGAAATGGAAAGGTACCCTAATTCTTTATTTTGTCTTTAAATCCATAATTCTAAATTATGTATAGTTTCTCGACTTTTTAGTTATGATGCAAAGATTTTTTTTCAGGATTTTCTTCCAACGAATAATATTACAACAAGAAACATTTATGATTTTGTAGGAAATGCCTATAATGAAACAAAGATACCCTAAGAATTATAATTGCAGATTATTATTTATTTCGTTTCACTTTTATACATTGTTTTAATTAACAAGTGATGAAAAAAAATTTTAAGTCAATTCCTACTTAGATCAATAAAAAAAATTATTTTAGTTACTTTTTATTAATTAGTTACAATTAATATAAATATGTATATACATATGACAGAATCACATTATAAGAGATAATTAATTTTTATTAATTATCATTAGAGTATCGCATTGTTATCTAAAACAATCGTGTAAAAAATTTCAGTTCAACTGTTTAGCTTTGAAGTGTGAGAAAAATTTTTTTTAAAGATTTGACCCAAGTCGCTAAAAATGAAGCCAACGTGGCTGTATCTGTAATTTTTTAAATAATTAATTTCTGTCAATAATTTTAATTAATTATAATTAAATTATCGTATTGTTACCCAAAACTATAGTGTGTATTAAATTTCAGCTCAAATGAGCTCTTTAAAATGTGAGAAAATACCTTTTCAAGATTTAACACAAATTGCCAAAACGGTTGCTAAGTCGCGAAAAATGATGCCAATGTGGCTGTATTTGTAATTTTTTGAATAATTAGTTTTAATCAATTAATTTTTATTAATTATAATTAAATTCTGTATTGTCATCCAAAGTAAGCGTGAAGATAAAATTTCAGCTTAACTGAGTGCTTCAAAATGCATTTTATTAATGATTGAAAATTTGAACAAGATAAATATAGAGAAAGTGTGAGCTAATAGTAGGAATTGGAAGGAAAAAAAAAAAAACGAGCATCTTTAAAAATCAATTCATAGAAAAATAAAAATTGCTGACTCTCGTTTATCACCTCAAGGATGCGGAGTAATTCAAAAGAAAACATTTTAATGGATTTGAGGATCTGAGACAAAATTAGAAACTCAAATTTTATTCTATTTTCAATAGTTCTTAAATTCTTGTTTTATTGTTTATTTTCAACAGATATTTCTGGGGAAAAAAATTTTTTTTTACATTATTTTGATAGTAGAGTTTTACTTTATCAATTTCTTTAGGTGAAATTTTATTTTCAGAGAGTTAAATTATTTGTAAAATAACTTTCAATTTTTTAATATTTTCAGTCTTCTGTAAAACAAAAAACCATCTTTGTTTCAATTGCAGGAAACGACATGCTAAAACGCAAACCGTACTCCCCCTTCTGACGCAGTAAACGCAAAACAAAACAAAAAATTCTTTCATCAAAACTATTTTTCCCACGTTCTCCATTTTGTGCTGCCATCTACAGGGTATTCAGAGTATTATTCGTAATTGTGCGATTTGATAGATATATTTTCAGTTACTTTACATTTATTACTCTTCTAATTTTATCTTCGTTTTTTTTTTATCTTTCCCCAAAATTTCCCGAAATATTTTTAAGGCATTGATAACTTAGAGAAATTTAAGGAGTATTTGTAATTTATCTCTTTTAAAAAATTTACAAATATACACATTTTGAGTAAAATATTGTAAAAAACAATTTGTATTGTTTTTAAAATAATGTATTATAATTTTATTATTTCACGAACTAGAATTAAGAAATATTTCCTTTTTACATTACACAAGTACATTAGATTTTATAATGGATAGAGATGATGGTGAATCATTAATTGCATTGAATTTTCCTTCTTAATCAAACAGCTTAAAATAGCTCAGTTTTAAAAAGGAAATTTTGTGATTTATATGTTATTACTTTCGACAAGGAAAACTTTTTGAAAATTATTCACTGAAGTTACCGAGAAAGTTTTTTTCTATAAAATTTATAAAATAATGAAGAAAGAATTATCCAAACTCAAAAGAAAAGATTTTTAAAAAACTATCTAGAAAGATAAGCACACACACATAAAAAAGAATAAAGAAATTCAAATTTTCAAAACTACGAAAAGGAACTTACATTGAAAATTTAAGATATTATTAAATTTTTCAGTGCTCGCTAAATCTGAGCCTCTTTACGGTATTTTCCGTTCCATTATAAATTCAATTAAAAGTATTTTGTGTAAAATGTGTTAAATAAATAAATTGCGTGGATGTTATTATATCAATCATGTTTTTACAATTCATACTCTGTAAGTATTAGATTTTTTCCAACACATAATAAAGAATATTTTCATTTTGTAATAGACTGAAAATAAAAAGTTGGACCCCGATTTTCGGAACCTTATCTGACGATTTTCTTTTTCTTACTGAATTAAAAGGAAGGCAAAAACCTCTATTTAAAAAATAATAAACTCTTAATAAATTAATTATTTCAACAACCAAAAATTTTTTTTTGTTTCAATTAGAAAAAAATTCGATATCTTTTCAAGTGACGTTTGTTCGGGAACAGAAAAAGACTAGATAGCAGCAAATTTCGATTGGAAAGGGCGTGGTAAATTGTTCAACTCTATAGGTGCAGATGAGTCATAAGTGTAATCTATCGTGTGAGTTTTGAATAGGACAGGAAATTCCTTTCTGAAACTCCTTTGAAACTGTTACATTGGGAAACTGTAAAAACATACCTCATGCAGCAGGATGTGAATGACACAGTATTTTCTGCTCTGCTTAAAGTTGAAAAAGTTCTCTTTCGAGTCAGGAATCAAAAAGATTGTATTTTAAAATTTTCTTTTAATTGCTGCAGAAGAATTCGATAATAGTATTTTTAGCTGATGAATAAAACGGGTGCAATTTCTAACTATGGATATTTGTTTTTGTACAAAAAATGTTTCTTATTACAGAATTACCAAAAGGTAAGTACACAAAAACAATTTTTTTGACCCTGATATTTCGAATAACCTCGCATCAACGATTAAAATGTTCGGCAACTGTATTTTTATATGTAATTGACATATGAACCCTATGAATACAAAAAATTTATTATGACATATAATAAGAAAATCGAAATTTTTTTAATACATTTAAATTAATTCACTCTTTAGCAATATTATTGACTTTGGAGAAAAGAGGCATGATGTTCACGGATACATAATTTATTACAAGGTAACAGCTAGAATTTAAGCAGAGTAAAATATGCCATTTTATCCACGAGCGTATTAACGAGATTTCAAATATAAGAATCTATATAAATTGTAGTGTTTCCTTGATAATTCTATTTTGTGAAAACCAAAAGTACATTTTCTAAAATCCCAAATTACACTGCTTGACAGGAACAGTTACGTTTTTCGGAATAAATAAGAATAGACAATGATTGAAGAAATGAGACTAAGAACATATTTATTAGAGACGCTGTGCATTTATTATAGTGCAAAATGGTACAGATATCGTCACATCGAAAAATTGAAACCTTGGAAATAAAGAAGATGGTCCTTGGATGATTTTCAAACAGCCACAAAAAAAATTGATCTTCAGGTCAGAATGATGCAGATATCAGTACCTTAGTAAGATGTGTATTGACCACGGACACTAATGCACGTTTTGCATCTATTCTCCATGCTCTTCAAAACTATGTTCCATGCTCCATAAACTATCGAAGGAGTCCTTGGGGGATATAATTCCACTCCTCTCTCAAGAGGGTTTTGAGCTCTCGCACTGCACGGGGAGTGATGGTTCTTTGAGCTACACGTCTGCCAAGTGCATCCTAGGCATGTTTAATAGGATTTATGTCCGGACAGTAAGCAGGCCATTGCATATGGAGAATATTTCCACTTTGTAGTGTGTCCGATACCTCAACGCTTCTGTGTGACCTCGCATTATCGTCCATAAATAGAAAGTTTAGACCTACAGTTTCCCTAAAAATACGAACACGATCCAGAATAATCTTTCTACAATACCATTGCGATGTAATGCTTCCTTGCTGAAAGATATGAAGCGGTGTTCTGCCATTGTGTATGATGCCTGCCCATACCATCATGCCTGGGCCGTACTGATCACTTTCACAAACAAACTTTTGTGCATAACGTGTTCCACGCTCTCTCGACAGTAATTGGTGGTTAGAATCCCTTGTCACACTGAAATGATTCGTTGAAGAACGTCCCTCTAGACCAATTTTGGTGATCCCAACACCGACATAATTTCTCTCGTCGATGGCGTGGTTGAAGGGGGATGCAACATGCATACTTCCATGCTTTCAAACCAACTTGATTTAATCACCGTGAGATGGTTCTTGCTCAAAAATACATACCGGTTGCAAAGTTTGAAGCTATTTTGCCAGGAGTGAAATTTCTCTTTCTGTTCTTTTTTGTTATGAGGGATGCATAGCGATCCTCTAAAGGTATGGTGTTCCCTCCACGACCCCCGGCAATCTTTCGCAAAGAATTTACTCCTTCAGCTACTTTCTTTAATCGCGATATGACATCCTTCGATACACCCATTGCAGAAACTACAGTGGTGACACTTTCACCTGCTTCCAGTCATCCAACTGCCCGTCCACGATCGTAGTCATTCAAATGATGTCTTTTTAACATTTTGCTCTTAACTGTTGCAACTTAATTAATGCCTGTTTTGAATTCAATGGAAAGCAAGTGTTTGTCATTAATTGAGCCCATTAAACTTATTAACTAAGCAATTTCATTGTCCAAATTTCCCTACTCTTCAATTATTTTTTCTTGATGTTGAGATTTTTTTCTATCCGTGTATATACATACACTGGTGTTCAAAAGTTAAGCATAAATCGTAAAATACGAAAAAAAGGGAGTAAATATTCGTAAAATTATTCGAAATTTCTTGCAGATATGAATTGGGTGAAGAAGAAACATTGGGTTTATGCAAAACTTTTCAATCGACTACGTACTGCGTGAAACACCAGCGCATGTTGGAACGCGGAGAAACTGATTCACGCAGCATAGGCAGTTCAGACAAGTTTCGTGCAACTGCTGTGCGAAGGAACGTTGTTAACCATCAAACAAGGTGAATGATAGCACAAAGACGCCAATTGGACATGTTTACGAAAGGAAGAATTGTTGGAATGCTGGAATATTCACGATCACAAACCGAAGTGTCTCGAATTCAGAATGTGGACCAAGTAGTCTCAAGACTGTGGCAGAGGTTTCAAAGAACAGGAGATGTTACCCAACAAACAGTATCAGGTCGACCAACAGTCACAACTACTCGCCAAGACCGATATCTGGTAATAAGTGCGCGACGTCAGAGGGCAGTACTGCCAGAGCCCTGGGTTCGGCGCTCACAGTCGCCACAGGAATACGAATTTCGAGACAAACTGTTTACAGGAGACTCAATCATGCTGGCCTGTATGCCAGAAGACCAGCAGTTTGTATTTCCCTCACGTCTGCGCATAAACGCGCTCGTTTGAACCAGGAGTTTGAAACATCAACATTGGAGTGTGGGAGAGCGGACCAATGTGATGTTCAGTGACGAGTCCCGGTTTAGTCTGAGTAGTGATTCTCCGCGGGTAACGAGAACATTTTGAACCAAGAAACATAAAGGAAATACATCATTTTCCATCAAGGGGAGTATTGGTATAGGAAGGCATCATTATGGATGGCCTCACAGACCTCCATTTCTTTGACACGGCGTCTGTGACTGCTCAAAGATACAGAGACGAAGTTCTTGAGCCTTATGTTCGCTTGTTTCGAAGTGCTGTCGGTCCTGACTTCATATTCATGGATGATAATGCGCCATGTCACCGAGCGGTGCTGATTGATGACTTCCTTGAAACGGAAAACATCCAGCGCATGTCGTGGCCTGCGAACTCCCCTGATTTAAATCCTATCGAGCATGTATTGGATATGCTCGGAAGACAAATTTCAGCCCTTTCGCACCCACCAAGCTCCGTTACAGAACTGAAGAGAGCTCTCCAAGAAGCTTGGAACCGTTTGAGCCCACAACTCATTCATCATCTCATAGCAAGTATGGTAAATCGCTGTGCAGCGAGCCTGGCTGTCAGAGGTGACCACACTCCTTATTGTTAAACTGCAGCATCAGTATTTTATTTAATGTTTTCTTTCTTTTTTTCTTTAAAGTGTGAATCCTTGCTATGCTCAGTTTTCTTTCAAACTGCTACTTTGGATAATAAAATTAATTATTATCATTCTTTTGATTTGCTTCCTTATTTTATAACCATTTTACACTAGCATATCACGTTTCCCGCCTTTCTGATTTACAGTTCCTTCTTTATTCACATAATTATCAATTATGCTTAACTTTTGGACCCCAGTGTACATACATAACAAGCGGAAGGCTTGGAAGGCTTCTGGAATTCTTAAAAGAATACTATAAAATTTTGAAACATTGAAATGAACTTTATTCCAATCAGTCGCATATTCCAATAAAGTTCGCATCCAATATAAGATATCCAATATTTGTGCTTGCAAAATGACCACATAATCACTAAGATAATAACAAAATGTTCTGGACATACTATCGTATTCATTATGATGCTTGCGATATTACTCTACGTATCATTGAAAATATAATACCAGAAAGGAACGGCCAGAAAAATATGCAAATTCCAAAATGGGTACACTTCGTTGGATAACGCAAATGGTGTGAAATAAGCAGCTCAGCGGTATACATTAAACAGAATATAAGTAAAGGAATCTACAGAAGACGCAATATTATTTCGGATTTTTTCCCTGATTGAGAGAACTCTCTCTCTCTCTTTCTCGTGAAATAGAATAGAAGACATAGTCATCGCTAACAAAGGAAGCTCTCACTGACTCTCGATTTTACGAGGAGCTTGGTGATTGCATTGAGGCGTGGGTAGATTGAAATACACTTTAAATCTTAGTTGAAATTCCCTATAACGCTTCCATTATGGTAAATCGGCAGTAGCAACGATGGTCGAAACAAGAAATGTGAGGGGAAAGTTTGAAAAGTGACGTCAGTAGACGTGAATTGACACGACTACAGACAAGAGTGGTCCATCTATGTGTCGTCGGACAATATATAAAGACAACATGCTGTTCAACTGCTGAGTAATGGGATCTTTCGAAAAAAAAGATAGAAAGAGGAAATTTTGTATGAATATGTCTCGTCTGAAAACAAGATATCTCGAACAAATGACTAACTTTTATGGATTTTGATAGACTTTACGGTGCTCAGAAAACAGTTACGATAGGTAATAACTAAGTGATTGACATTTATAAAACAGGTCCTTTCTGAAACTGTCTCTTAGAGTTAAAATATCGGCCCCTCGTCCAATAACGGCTTAGAAGTGTTTGATGTAGCTTGGCCAGGTATGTCTCTTGAACCAATTACCTCTAATACAGGGATCGGCAAACTCTCGGAGATAAGAGCCAAGTTGTAAGTGAAACAAGATAACTAGGTTGTCAAAGAGCCGCATGCGGCTCGCTAGTCACAGTTTTCTGACCCCTGCTCTAATCCATGTATCCTATATATAAAACTGGTTTATTTATCATGGGAAGTATTGTGTTTGCATTTGGTTCACTTAATAAGGAACCTTTTCCCTCGACTTATGCCCTTTGGGATGGGATAAGGGATTTCGAAAGAATTTAGTAATATATGTTTTGTGAGTGTGTGCAGTGCGCCGTGAGTCATGAAACAAAGCCGGAATTATCGAACTATATGATCGCTACATTTGGCATCCTAGGATGATTTCGGAAAACTTAATTTATTGCATTCGCTTGATATTACCATTACATATTTTTGTCCTTTAAATGGGAGATTTCGAATTCTCATCTAGCACCTGAATCATAGCATTGTTATAATATTGGGAAACGTTGATTGCAGCAAATTTTCGAAAATAAGTTCGTATGATTGCGATACTGGTACCATTTCTTCATTTTTAAAATCTTTTATTTATTATATGAAATGCTTAAAAAGAAACCATTTCATCTGTGAATTCAAATTCAATGTCCTCAGGGAAACGTTCTCTAAATATTTGGGTAGTTGTTTTAATTTCTGAATCTTCCCTTTGCGGAAAATCAACGAGGAACTTAAATAGAAAATATATTTAACTATATGCTTCCAAACGACGGGAAAGTTCTTCATACAAACTGTCTAATATAGGTAGGTAAGTTTCAATTTTGAATTTTTCAAGTCCTTAAAGCACAAATTTTTTTGAATTACCATCATTGTAATGTTGTTTTCTTATGCACACACGTCTACATTCATTTTCTCATTTGCCTTTCCTTCATATTCATAAAACCTTTCTCTTTGTGAATTTAAAAAATCCAGTAATGATTTCAGGAGATTGACGTCTGTTTGAAGTTCTATTGATTTCATTTGTAAATATTTATTTACTTCATTCATCCGATTTAAGACAACAGCCCAAAAGCCTGTCATGATAATAGTTTCTTTCTTCGACAAGTTCTTTAGAAGCATTAAGTTTCATGAATTACGTGTAGTCTTTTGAGACATATCTTCAGCTATGAACTATAAAGCTTTCTAGAAGCTATTATAACCTTTGGATAAAGCCATAATAGCTTCAGCTCTGGCATACCATCTTGTGTCATTTACACTTTTTACAACTAGTTCAGAGTCTTTGCTGTCCTCAACATAGTGCAATATAATCGCCCAACGGTGTGTCGATACCGAGAAAAAGTTGTACATCGTTTGTAGAAGCCCAAAGAATGAAACTGCTCCAACACAGCTTTCTGTCGCACATCCTTCAACTAAATTTAGCGAGTGTGCTGCGCTCAGAATGTAGTGTGCAAGCTGATTTATCTTTAAAATTTGCGCTTGAAGACTATTATTGCATCATAACATATTTGCTGCATTGTCATAAGATTTCCCCCTTAAGTTTCTAATATCAATGGTGCATTTTTTTAGGAAGGTCAAAATATTACTGTCGAGCACTTCTCCAGTATGACTTTTTTGGGGGAATGAATGTTAAAAAGCGTTCTGCCAATTCACCGTCATATTCTTCTACATATCTAAGTACTACAATTAATTGATCCGTATGAGATATATCCGGTGTAGAATCAACGCTCAGAGAAAAGTATTCAGCTTCCTTAATGTCCTTTATAATATTTTCCTCAACTTTAGTTCCCATTATTTTTCAATTATTTCTTCACATATTGTCGAAGACAAATAAAATGGTTTTCCTCGACCTTTATTGCCGTATCTAGCAATATGTTAACTGAGAAAAA
>BMAO01033060.1:0-29776 GCA_019973975.1 Trichonephila clavata
TTAAAGTTTCATGTATTGCTGTCACAAACCATTATTATTATTTTATACACATTAAAAGTTGTCTATTATCAAATAAATTATCTTAAAAGTAAATCGAATAGAAACCAAAAATTTAAACCACAGCTAAAATTATCAAATATAGTATCAACAGGTAAATTCTCAAAATAAAAATATCAAATCTTTGGTATTGATTCAGTAAAACACTGTGTAAAGCTATCAATTTCATGTTAAATATCAAACAAAATGATCATTAGTGAAATATATGCAGTTTATTTTCAAACAAAACATAGCATTAAGTAAATTAACTGAAATTTCAGCAGTAAACCGAGAGATTCCTGAACGTTTTCACACACAAAATGGTAAGTTTATAACAACATCCACAATAATATTTACGTGGAGTTCACTGCCCAATCACCACTTAAATGTAATCGAAATGACAATACTTGTTAAGTATCAATATTGAAAACCATTAGAATAAACCATAATAACAGTGCAATGGTGGTAGGGACCAAAGCACAATAAAAACCGATGGGGTAAGAGACCCATAATATTGAAAGAAACTCTGGGGTAAACCGACATTACAAAATTGCGGGGTAAGACCCGGCTTATAATAAAAATGTTGCAAGACCAGGCTTTAAATGAAAAATTATATTGGTACCAATACCCCATACACTATTTTAGAGTGGAAACTTAAACTTAAATATTTCAAAATATCTAAACTATAAATTAACATTGCCAGGCTTTTGGATCAGGCCACAGATTATTAGAAATAACACTTAGATTTGTTTGCAAATATATTAATATGTATACATCACGATATTGTTCTGAACATTTAAGATAAATTATTAAAACCACACAAGAAAATAGCACTCAATTTAGAATTTCCTAATACTCTCAAATGACAGAACAAAATGCATATTTATTGTATGATTAATATTGCAATCTGCTTAAACACATCTAATCAAAAATTTGTTGAGCGCACATTTAACCTTCACGTTTTAAAACATGTTGTTCCGTAGCACTCTGGGGTAAAAGATTTAACCAATCTGGCTTTAACATTGATGATAAAACTTTTTCTTCTTTCACAACCTCGAGCACTTGAAAATAATTTGAACATATTTTTCTTTCATATATTTTAACATCAAATTGAAGTTTTCGACGGAGGGAAAAGAAGGGAATTTCCACCCGGAACACTCCCCAGCACATCCTATGATGAAAACACAACGAAATTTTCCGTACAACGAAGCAAAAGGGGAATCCCGCCGTTGAACGTTAACTTTGTTCCTCCGGCATCCTGCCAGGCGTGGCAGTGGTAACGCAAGATTCTTTATTAGACATTCCCTGAAATATTTTATCCAACATTTTTATCTTGACTTACCACTTTTCCGCGTGAACTAACCATCCTGGCAACTTGTAATAATGCGGCCGATGGAATGGATTAATGAGATTGATGAGGCAGTCCTGAAGTTAATCTTATTATTGTACACTGAACAGAAGACACACAGATAGACGGATTCACAACACACATGTAACACAAACACAAAGCACAAACAAGCTGTGCAGCCGACCACATGTTGAAGCAGACAAATGAAGCGAAAAGAGAGCGTTGGTCACCAGGATCTCGGCATGAGTAGGCTTCAAATCACATGATCTGAGTGGGTGATAGGTGTATTAAAATACCTCGTTAGGCGGCGGCTAATTTATTACTAAAACGTTGGTCCTGAAGGGATGGACCATTGGTAGCTAAAAGTTACTAAAGGATTATATTACCAAATTGAGTTACATACATATATATACAACTTAATATATACACACATTTTTTTAAAAATTTTCTTACAAATAAAAGCGACATTTTTAAAATTTTATTTCTTTTCGGAAGAAATATTTCGTATCAACATCTCTAGGTAATTTATGGAAATTAAAACTAGATAATGGGCGAAAAAAATATTTGTAACATCATAAACTTTTGAAACAAAAATAAGTTTCCAATCTATTCTAAAGCTCTAAAATCTTATATTTCTTATAAAATCTTATCTTATTTCATCTTATATTAGCGTGTGATTTCCTTGCGTCGAAATCTATATAGAGTGTCCCGAAACCCGCGAGGTGGGCACAGGGTGAAAATTGGGGGCCGGGGTATTCAGTTCGAGAAAATAAAACCTCATATTGATTCTTTAAGTGGAGACTAGCATGCTTTTGAAAATGTGGAAGATTGACACCCTCCATTACATCATTAGCTGCTGTGAGCACAAATTTCACAACTTTAAAGTGATTTTTATCTACGCCATTTTGCTATGTCTGCGTACTATTATTGTTCACTACAAATCAAAATACTTTGCTGGTTTAGGTAAATTTAACTTAGTTTGGGTCGAGGTTTGAGAAAATGATGTTACCTAACTTTGAATCTCCATGAAAAGAAACACATAACTTTTTAACCTAGGCAAATTGTTTCAAAAGATGACCCATTTAGTTAACGATAACAAAATGGTACATCTCTTCCTACTCTACTGTCCATAACAATTTTTGACAATGGTTTAATTCATTAAAGTGTCCAAATACGTTTGGAACTGTGATTTTGATGCTTATTTTGCCGTTTGTTTGATGAAGCCCAGTGCTCAAGTGGTGTTATTATCAGCTTCTTCTCCGGGACAAATTCAAATCTCGGGCTGGGCAAGGTCGATTTCGTCTTTCATTCCTTCATCGGGTTGATAAATGAGTATTGTTAATTAGAACAAAACCGAAGGTTTCGTCACCCCACCACCTGACCGGAATATCTGCTCATGCACCTCAGTGCCCAAGGTCACGAAAGCTGAGTTGGCACAGAAGGCCATCCTGTCGCAGGCTGTTACGTAACTGAGTTTCATTCCGTTTCGTTTTTCTGTTTTGTTATTTGAAACTTAGATATCACCAGCACTAAACAGTAATCAAGAGTATGAAAACACAGTGAAGAAGGATTGACTTCTAATATTTGATAAAAGTACCATACAAAACTTGTTCAGCTTTTTCTTTAACAAGAACTGCTTATAGCAAAAGTAATAAAAATTTCAGGCAGTTCAGATTCGTTTCAGTAATTTTAAAAGTTCTGAACGGAACTGTCTAATTATCATTTTTACCTTGAAACATTATCATATTACTGATATGTCAGAGCAAGAGCTATTTTGTAAATTGTTTCGATTGATACTTGGATGTATTGGATTACCGATACTGTCTGATTCTGCTCAATGCAATATTCCAGTGGTTCTTAAACTGTGGTCCGTCGACCCCCGAGGTCCTCACGCCTTTCTAGGGGTCCGAGGTTTCTCATTTAGTGCTAACATTTCCCTCCTTATTGAGTACGAAAGGCCTCGTGAAAAAAAATTTAAAGATGTGCCCGTAATATCTTTTCTATAAATTTTTAATACTTCAACGCTGTACTTCGCGTTAAGACAACACACTATTCGCGTTTGTCAATACCATCAAACCAAACACAGTCTGTTGTGTTAAAACTCCCCACGAAACTATATGTTCTTGAACAGCAGACCACGATATGCGTCGAATCTTCAAACCAAAGGTACTGCTTTTGGTACAGCTGACCACGCTGTGTGTCGGTCTCAAACCAAAGGTAACCTTGCTTTGCGCCAGCTGACCACGTTGTGCGTCGGTCTCAAACCAAAGGTACTCGACTTCTTGGTACAGCACTGTACGTCGTTCTAAAAACCAAAGGCACTCGTTTTCCTTCACACTACCCAGCTAGCTTCGCACTCCAAAACAAGCGGGTCCCTCTTGCCCCGACCGTCTCTTCGAGAGTCAATCACCTTCTCCCGTCACATTAAAACAGTAACCCACCTCCGTAAGCGCGGGAGTTGCACCAACCATCCCTTCATCTACCGCCAAAAGTAACCAGACACTTATAAATCAGTAGCCAGGTCCTAGACTAAATCACTAAATTGCCACTTATAAAAAAAACTGCTTGAAAATGCATTTTGATCAAGAATTTTAATACCTTTTCTGCTATTTTTTAAAATAGCAGAAACTCAAAGTGTTAAAATCTGCACAGATAGCAGAGGGAGTCTTGAGATAACTGAGGAATCTGTATAAATCATCCAGACATAAGTTAGGAGTCAGTTAGGTGTTCCGTCTTGGGGGGGGGGGCGTGATGTCAGGCTGATACATAAAGGAGACCACGGCGACGAGTTTAATAAATCAGCGTAATATTCTGTATCCAATACTTATATTATTAAACTAACTCTGATGGTATTTTATACAAGTAACATTTTACGTTTTCCTAGTTCTGTGGACATGTTTAACATCAAAGGATTTCTCTCTCTCTCTCTGTTCTATAAAAGCTTGTAAAATCTCATGAGAAAGTTTAACCCAAAACAGTTGAGACTTTTTTTTAAAAAAAAACTGATCACAGTTATCTCTGTTGCATTCTACATTTTAATATGAATATCCCAATCGATGCCAACATTTTCAATTAGATCAGTTATTGTCGCAATTGAAATACTCCATCAATACTTAAATGAATAGAAAAAATAGAAACCACAGATTGCCTTAACAAGCAGCACGCATCCATCTGTAGCTCGCACAAGCTTCGTAACAAAATCCTTCTCGCTAGTTGCCTAACCGCACGAAGCTAAATTAACAGTTTTGAAATCCCTTCAGACAGTTCATTGAACATCATTTAAAAGCAAAGCGCCTGTTTTGGGACGTTCAATTACCCTGCTATAGGGAGGCCTTGTTTATTTAAGACCCC
The DNA here is from genome assembly GCA_019973975.1 of Trichonephila clavata. Lineage (NCBI taxonomy): Eukaryota > Metazoa > Arthropoda > Arachnida > Araneae > Nephilidae > Trichonephila > Trichonephila clavata. Next base: position 4,736 of record BMAO01033060.1, read on the forward strand.
CACTCCCTGTTTTTCCGGGTCAGAATACGATCAAGACAAATCGATAATTCCAGTCGCATGATATCCTTTAATATTAAGGGATCATTTGTTTAACCCTGTTTAGTGGGTGTCAGCAGCAGCTGATTGTGTTTTATCGCTTTAATGGGTCACATCAAAAGGTGGGATGGTTTTGAAACAGCGGCGTCAGGCTTCACCGATTATTTATTTTAAATTAGTTCTTTACGCGGTGGCATTGATTGAGATTGCTCTTTTGAGATTCGGTATTGGCTTGCCTGTAAGAGTAGATAATTGACAAAAGAGTTATTTATAGTACCTGTTACACTGTCAATTAGTTAATTTTTAAAAACAAATTGTTACATCGAACTGCGTTGTACCCTGTTTTTAACGCGAGAAATGGCTAAAGACCAATGGCGCACAATATCATAGGGGTCCGGACACCCCCCAAAGCCCTTTAGTTTTTTTCGATTGAAGATAATCCTCTCTATATATAAAACGTAAAATTTAATTCAGTACTTGTAATTAATTATATTTTTAATTACACGCATTATTGACCTAATAATTTATTTTTCTTGTTTTTACGACAAAATCAGTTGAATCAATTGTTTTCTGAGAAAGATACGAGTTGGGGGACTTATCATGGACTCTCGAAAAATTTTTGTGCGCTACTGCTAAAGACGAAATATTGGTTGCGCTAGAAATAACACAAAGGTCCGGACAAACTACTATGTATTTTCATGCACTTTTTTTCACTTAACACAAAACGAAAATCGTTTAACAAAAAGATATTCCTACTGGGAATGAACAAAATAAGGAAAACTCACCATCCACGCAGGTTCATCATAGGAAGAATTCATTGCAGTAGGGGATAATAATGTGTGTTCAGCCACAATTATGGCAAACAAAGACATTTTGGAGTTTGTACAAACTTCAAAAAATCAGATGAATAATACAGCTCTTGACCCTATGTCATTTGAAAAGACGACCACTGGAAAAGTATGCAAAGTTATTTAGACGCACTTTCTCCAATGGTGAAATGAATAGCAAAATCGACGACATCAAACAATATGCTGACAAAAGATAATGCAAGAAAAATATCAGATTATTTTCCAAAAACTGAATAAATGTTTCGTTTACAAAATCTTGAAAATTTTGTGTTCAATTTCATTGAGAATGTTTTCGTTTCATTGATTTTTATTAAATACAAGCTAAAAACATATCTATGTAATTAAAATGTACTCTAATAAACTTAATTTTGTTGAATATATGGTTTTTTTAATGCAATATCCTTAACACGAAAAAATATTTCAGTCCCCTCAGTTTCGTGTTAAACGATTTTCACTATATATATGAACATAAAATACTCGCGCCTTTTTAGTATTGAGAAATGTTACAAAATTGCTTATGAAAATAGATAATCATTGAGAGACTGTCAAAAAGTAAGATAATAATTATTTTATAACACCACACACACGCATCAGTATTTATCATTAAAAGCATTTACAACAGGGGTCGCCAGTGGTCTATATAGACCCTCAGGGTCTATTTAACAACAGATGGTCTATTCAATCTGGCAAGGTCGAATGGGGTCTAATGAACCTCGAAGGAAAACATTTCATCACGCAACCCACATATCTAACTGTACGTAAAATTTAAAATATTTTATAATTGACTTAATATTATATTTTATAGAAAATAAAATAATAAATCAGAAAATACCGAAAAACTTATTAAAATTTGACAATACATAAATTTGACCAATATAATATAAAGCAAAATATGTGAAACTTACGAAATTGCTCAGTCATTTATGCTGGCGTTTTGCCCGAATATGGTTAGCCGGTTTCAGTCGTTTAATTCAATTTAACTAAAACAGAAATAAATTAAATGTAGAGTTTCGAGGGGATTTACGGCTAAAATTGACTACTGAACTCAATATAGCGAACCTTGCCAAGAAACACCAGGCACACTCATCCTTATTAAGAAGTAAAAATCTGTAGCAACTTTACTTACTGTTTCTGGATAAAATTTAGACTAATATATAGTTTTATTTAATTACCCGGTACCATAATTGTGGGGGTCTATGGAGATTTCAAAATTATATAGGGCGATGATCAAAAGTTTGGCGACCCCTGATTTACAATAAAATTTAATACAAATTTTCAAGGTATTAAAATACAAAACATTTATTAAGGTTTTTAAAAATAATATGATATTTTTCTTTGCATTGCCTTTTTTAGCATCAAATTGTTTGATGTCGTCCAATTTGTTACTCATTTCACCTTTAGAATGTTCGTCTAAACAACTGCACATGCTTTTCATGAAGTTTCTCATTGCGAATGACGTTCAATCAGGATCTGCATTATTCATCTCATTTTCGTTGTCGAAATCTGTATCAATGTCATTCTTTGAGCCGAACAACCGGTAAATGACTTTAATTCGCTTGGTAACTGAGCTGTACAAACATTATCATCATCGACTGCAACGAATTCTTCTTTTGATGAACTTGCGTGGCTGGTGTTTTCCGTATTTTGTTTATTCCAAAAAGGTGAAATTTATTCGTGTTAAGCAAATTGCGTTTTGTGTTTAGAGAAAGATGTAAATGGTTTTTTTATTGGAAAAAAAAAGAATCCATATGTATATTAATAATAATTTGAATATCACAATTTGGCGAGTGTGAAGGATTCCTTATTAGATTATTATTTATGATGGGTGATGTTTTCTTTGGATGGGATTGACGATGAAGTCCAGGAGTATTTAAATCTGTTTATTCACACCTGAAACACATGCTACGTTAAAATAAAGCATGATTTGGACGACACGAACGAATGTACAATGAGCTGCAGCCGGCTACATGTTGAAGGCAGATAAATAACAGAAAGAAAGAACGCGGTCTCCAGAAATCTCAGTATTTATAGGCTGCTCAAATCACATGATCTGAGTGGTGATAGATGTAGTTCAAAATACCCCGTTAGGCGGCTTACAACTTATTACTGAAACGTGGGTCCTGAAGGGATGACCATAGATAATTAAAAGATATTTAAAAGATTATACATTAAGTACACATTAATATATATAGTACTGAATATTATATATACTATGGTACTTGGAATATATATAAAATATTCTACTTATGATCATTTATTTGGACCATTTATTTCCAAAAAATATCCAAAAATCATCCTCCGAAGATACATTTTGGATATTATTTCCTTCCGTGTGTTACTTAATTATTGGGACCGCGTAGATTGCGACTTGCGAGATTGTCGACCACATCATAACGTTATTTAGTAGTCACGGTTTCTAGGCATGATTGAACGCCACATATTGAAGAAACAAGAGGACTAGTAGTGATGGATCTCGTAGTTTTGAACAGGTCGAATGACGAGGATGACACCGAGCTGGCACCCCACTCTTCTAAATTCCACACCAAAATAACATGAGGACTTTGAGCCCCGACAAATTTAAAGTGCATCAGCCCCTCTACACTACTTATCTTCAGTAACATCGAGACTCGAACACGCAATTCGACAAAGTCAATAACGAGTTCCTGACCATGACCACTGTGCTACCATTGCTACTCCTTTCGGTAAAATTGTTTGAAGTTTGAGAAATTTATTGGTAGCGTGAAAGTTATGTATTTAAATATTTGGTGGTGGGGTATTTACGCCACAGCTACTGTTTACAGTACATACATTAGCATTAAAGTTATTCAAAATATTGGTACTTCATTAGGATTCAGAATATGATATTTTTGAGGGAGGAGGCCACGGCCGTTCTCGATGTTTTCCAACGGAAATCCTCAGCCCTATCCATCTTGGGATGAGAGTGGTCACCCCTTTATCCTCGAATTACATCCCGCTCGTGGGCGGAGTGGAGTTTTCTCATTGTCGAAGGTTGCCAAGGCGATGACAGACAGGATCTCGTAATATTTAAGAGTGCAATGTGCATAGGAACGCGGTTATCCTATCTGCAAAAAGAAGCAGACTTTTCAGCGTGACGTGAAAACCTCACAAGCTGTATCATCCTCGTCACTTGATCATGGTTCTGTCTAATAGCCCCCGTTCGCTTAAAAAGGCAAAAATTCAATCATTTATCATTTAATTGTTGGTAAACTTTCTCTTAAAATTCTGCTAAGAAAACAATCCTTTTTCTCATTGTCTCTCGATATTTCCTTCAGAATTTCACCCATGTCACTATCCCTTATATCTAATTCTAAAGAGAAGCTTACATTCGACATTAAAATATTTTATAAAATAGAAATAATAATCCTAATTATTACTTTATCGGATTTATTCTCAAATTGTGATAATTTTATGAAGTGGGTGTTTTTCTTTTCATCGCAGGTTGGCTCAGAGGAAAGCAATGAACTCCCATTCAATTCTAAAGACCAAGGTTGGTCAGAATGGAGTGCATGGAGCTCATGTTCCAGGAGTTGCAACGGAGGTGTCTCGCATCAAATACGGAAGTGTGAGAGGAAATCGGGATGCGAAGGAGAGACGACTAAATACAAGATATGCAATATGCAGGTGAGTCGACAATTTTAAAACTCTTTATTTAATAAACAGTCAAAGTCAGGTATCTGCATATTAATTATTTTAGTATTTAATCTAAATTAATAATTAGTCATATTTTGCGAAAATTCAAAAATATTCTTTAATTTTATTTTGCCGCTTGTTTAATATAGGAGACAGGTTTTTCATCTCTGTTATTTTGTTTCAAATGTTTCATGAAAATTATTTGAACATGAAAGTTATTTTAAGCAGATTTATTTTTAAATGTGTTTAAGGCGATATGGTACCATCTTCACAATTTTTATTTTTATTTATTTGCTTTTAATTGTATTTCATAAAGGTTAATATAAATAATAATTCCATACAAAAATTTAATTTGTTGCAAAATGTTTTGTAAATTTGAATTTTAGCTTTTAAGCATTATTTTAAATCCCTATGCTCTTAAATATGTCTTTATTCAAATTTTTCCGCACCTTATACCATATACTACAAAATTGTGCATAGGTTTTCTTCTGTTGTTGTTTTAATTTTTATTAATTTTTGTAGTTAACCCCGTACTTTCAAAAATATTAATTTTACTTTGAAATTTTTAGAGTACTTAACATGTTAGAGTTAATTTTACGCACAGTTTTACGTATACATTTCAGAACATGCTTTTTCGCATAAAAATTTCAAACCCATTTCAATTATCAAAAAGCCTTAGGTTTAATAACAGTATATAAATAAAATTCAACATGGAGAAATATGAGTTTGAAGTTTTTATTCATGAATATAGCATGATATAATATTCATCGAATAGTCTGAAACTTTTATGAATTGTTAATTAGCTTATTTAAAACTACTAACATAAAAATTGCACAAATGTAGAACAATTAAACAGTATACTGCCATAATGAATATAGAGAAAACGAATGAAAGATCAATATTTCATAAATTATCTTAATAATTATAATAATAACAACACACACCAGAGCTAATCTATTTGTAGAGCTAATGCACAACATGCAATAAAGATAAGAGACTTTATTTTTATTTCCATGATTTTAAAAGCCTTCACATGTTAAATATTGTACACGAATAAAAGCAAAATCAGCCAACAATTTAGGTAAATACATCAAAATTCCAAGAACTGTATATGTGCATTTGTTTAAATAAATGTCTTAAAATATTTTAATAATAAAAGTGTTGTCTGCACACATGGGATATATATATACCAACAAATACAACAGCAAAAATGGAGAGTTTTTACTTCAGAATTGATTTAATTATCTGAGTTAATATCAAAAGGAGATTTAGTATCAGCTTTGGGGAGAATCCGTTTTGAAGTTTTACCATTTCATAATTATATATCATAAAAGCACGCATACCTTAAACCTGACCAAATCCATTTGATCTTCCCATAAATAATTCACAACAAACTAGAATTTTGCATGAATTGCACAATTCTTAAAATGATTTATTACTGCATATATAATGTCAATCTCATTGATGCGCATTAGAAAATAATTAATTACATCTTATCAGGCTCTTTTCTTAGCAGATAATCTGAAATGCATGCGGTAGTTGCTTAGTTATCAAACACTGTTCCATTACTTAATGAAAAATGCAGGTAAAGCTTTGAAATTTTGCAGGCATACTTATAGCTGTCTGGGGTATCAAATAAGCGAATAAAAAATTTTCGACAGTTTAATGATTTTTAGGGTATCATATCGCCTTAATTGTGAAAAGTTTTTAAAGATTAAGCGTTATGTTAAGGTTTATGTATTTTTACTTTTAATTTCCTGAATCTTTGGATATATGAAAAAGTTTATTTTTATTCACCAATTATTAAAAGTACTTTGTAGATAAAATGAAAACATGCTTTTTTTATTGGTTTCTAAAGATAGTTGAAGTTATTGTAATGGTTTTTATTTTACTGAAGGAAGAATTGCCCTTTGTACAGTTTCTTCTACGCAAAGATATTATTGTACAAAATTATCGAAAGATATTAAAATACTTATCTAATAACAGATGGTTTAAAAAATTGAGTTTTACCTAAATCTTTTCTAAACTACGATGCAATGCTTTTTATCAAGGTCATTTTTCCCTTGATCAAGCTAAAATTATGGTTTCTAAAAAAAATCTTTATCATTTGTTGGGGGTTGTGATAGAGAGACATCTTGAATTCGATTGATTATTTTTTATTTTGAAACTTAATTTTAGTTTAAATAAAGTTCAAATAGTCTAAATTCATACGATTGCATGATAAATGTAGCCACGTGTTCTACATTGAATTGAAAACTGACATCATCCCTGTACTTGTTGCTCCATTTTTAAATTTAGATAAAATTTCAAATTTTGACAGTTGGGTAAAAATGTTCATGTATAAAGATCGTCAACAAGTTCTTATATTTTACGTGTAATTTTATGTTAACCCCATTTTGTTTACCTATTCGTATTGACAAATATTATACATTCTAAAAGAAATTTTATGCAAAAATCAAAAATTGGCAGCAGTGAAGCCGATGAAATCATTGGATGGAAACACATGATTGAATTTATCATACGGCTATGACGTCACATGAATTTCTGAACTGATTCTCACGTGATTACAGTTGTGTGAATATGACATCGCATGAATATAGCCCATTGAATGCTTATGACTTATACAACGTCTGACAATAAAATTCTGTGAATGAAGTCAGAATGGCCGATCTGGCAACACTGGCAAAACAAAACGCTGCACATGCGTAGAGGCAGGTGTTGACCATATACCTCTCCCCCTCCGTTGTTCACTTGAGCGTCGTTTGTCTTCCGTGTAAGACTTGTTTGACAAAGTGCTTGCTTAGTGCTTTGGTTCTTAAGGGAGAACTGGAAAATGAACGGACAAAAGATTAATTTAAAGTTTGTTTAAGATTGAGCGGCCACCGACAGAATACTTTTCAGAAGTGCTGGACACGTGTTATCGAAGATCAACATTATTTCTAGTGTGTCGACGAGAGTATTCAGTTTTGAGAATGGTCCGGGAAAGGTGTTTCTGACCTTAATCTCCTAGCTGACAGACCGCGATCTCCGTCAGTAGAAAAACATTGGAAGTCGTAAATTAATCACGGAAGATCGTTGATTAATTGTGTCTATGATAGCTGGACGATGAATGCTGCAAGCGATTTGAAATTTTGAAACGTTTGCAGGGATCACAACTAAGGTTCATGTTTTTGTTCCAAATGCTCATCCCTCAACAGCCAATATCGTCAAACAAGTTCCTGGCAAAAAGGTGGTGCAAATTGAACATTTACCATTCTCGCCAAATCTCAATGTCTCAGGTTTCTTACTATTCCAGCTAGACTCAACTCCTTCAAAGTATAGAGATCTGACGATATTTTGAATCCAGAAACGAGTGGCTTGAACCTCCATCTAAATAGACTTTTGCAAAGTTTCAGGACATAGAATCTCACGCTGGATAGTTATGGAAGGTGACTATTTCGAAGGACAGCAAGGTAACTTTCGTTTATATTTCATCTACATTAATGTCCTTGACTATTCACCGAACTTTTCTGTCAGAGGCTGTATTATTCATAAAAAGGTATATTTTTTGTGCGTGGTTACCTTTCAAAACACAAGCTCTTTTCTATGTAATAAACCTTGCATCAGTTCGAAATTATTTTATATTTTGTGTACTGATCTCAATTATATAACTACATTATTTTGATCCATTTCACTTTTCAATTAGAATTCCAATTTTTTAATGTATTCTTAAAATGCAAAAAAATACCCTTTTTATATATTATTAATTCTTTCAGTGAGTTTATGCTTTTATATATTCACTTGGGTAGTTCAAATTGCTATTCAATGTTTTCTTTGATTGAAAACATAGCTTCAAGAACTAATACAAATTTTTAATTGAATGATATCTTCGAAACTCCAGAACATTTCTAAAAAGTCTGTATATCTTTCGTTCGCTTTTTGGTCCAAGTTACTTCAAAAATCATTTAAATTAGCTAACTCTCATTTGATCTACTTACTTGTGCTATCTACACAACATTTCCTAAGGTTCAACGAACCTTTGAAAGAACCCTTCACCCAATTGATATCAGTTGGTAGATTCAAACAACCAATAGTATTCCAGATCATTGACGAGGTACGCACTTGAGAACTAAAAGTTAACAAAAGGAGTCCTTAACGTCGTGAGGAATAATTCAAGAAGTACAAATACTATCAAAATCGCGGAATGCTAGGAATTCACTTTGTTCGAGAGATCTATTCATGCTCTTAAATAGTACGAGAGATAAAATAATAAAGGGGAAAAACGGTTGGTTTGATGTAATGACTTCCTGATACGTCTTGTTCTCCTTTCAATAAAGATTAACCAATTACCGTTCAACCAGTTGGATGTCTCATTAAAAGAGATACGCCTGCTTTGCCCCTGCAATTGAAAACTCGTTATCCAATTCATATACTCCCAGGAGAACCAAACTTCCCTTTCCTCTGGTGCAAAACAACCAGGAACTTATCTCTCTTTCCCCCTTCGTTAACGAACGAAAATTTCAAAATCGTCGCACCACCCCCTTAGGGGGCTCCCAGAAGCGCTATACTATATGTCATGTAGCGTCTGTGTGTGTTCAGCCCACCACTCTCTATGTATCTATTTCTCTATATAATCCCCACCTTTCCTATAATGCTTGCGTTCATATGGGTTACCGTCATAGCTTAGAAGCAAGATGGACTAGGAGTACTTGAAAAGTTTCCAAATACTCATGGTCGGGATCGTGCTGTGTCACAGTTAACATAATTTCTAGCTCGCTGGACGAAGGGGTGTTGACTTAAGGGCTCAACTACAAATTCTGTGGAGTAAAGTAAGGCAGTGTGTAGATGTGCAGTCAAAATGGATTTGCTTGGTGTTATCAGGGTTTAAATTAAACAGAAACTCTGAAGGACTTAAAAAGAAATAGGAGTGGATGTAAATGGGAGTTTTAAAAATCAACTCACTACTTCCATGTGTATTTTTAATTTGCTTATTGAGGAGGAAAAATTTTCATTATTGACTCAGAGAGAGAGATAAATAATTGCTTTGAACTTTTGAAAAATGATGTTCAAAGAAATGAGTGGTATTTTAAACGATTAATCATATATTTAATTTTAGTTCGATAAAATCGATACTAGAAGTTTACAGGATTTTTTGATAGGGCTGTTTTTATGAAAGCAACCGTTTTTAAAAGAGTTTAGTATTTCAATATCATTAAAGGTTGAAAATAAACAAGGCATTAATTTGGCTGAAGTATATTGGTAGTCAAAAGCTTCTTCTCCTGTAAATTGATTGGATAAAATAGTTTTTAAAAATTCCATAGAATTGCTTTTATTGTTAGTTTATTTTACTTTTAATTAATTTTTTTGATTATTACTTCATTTTAACTTTACATCTTGGTTCACTTGAAAAGTTTATTTATCACAGTTCCTTAGAAAAATATTTTATTTAGAGGTATTTTTTGAATTGCATTTACGATCATTAAAATTTCTTTTCTGGTCAGGCCATTATTGGAAAATTTTACTAAACATTGTGCCTAGTTAAAATATCTTTAAAAATTTAACTTGATGTCCTTGAAAATAATGAATGTTTTATTTTACTTATGTTTCTTTTTTATTCTCTAGAATTTTTAATTATCTTTTTCATTATGAAAATAAAACAATAATGGTGTGAAAAATAAATGAAATTCAAGAAAAAATTAAAATTGTGTCGTACTAGGTTAAGTTTTCTTTTCAAGACTTTCTTTAAATTAATAATTATTTGTAATTGCTCGTGTACTTTAATAGGAAGTTATATACACATACTTTTGTTTTCTCTCTATATAAAAATGGATGTTTGTATGTGTGACGTCGCTTTACTCCAATACCGTTAAACTGATCACTATGAAAATTGGCATATATATGTATTTTTTTGTGCAGAAGGTTTTTGCTATTCTCTTTGTTGCATCTCCCCACCAGGTGGCGCTTATAGCATATCAAATTCTGCACCATTCAATCAATCGCCAAGTTGCCAACGCAATCGCCAAAAAAGTTGCCAAATTGACTTTATCGTCAACATCTCGTTATGTTTCCATTGAATCGCCATTTTTATGTAAAGAATGGCAATGCTTGTGAATATTACAATTTTAACATAAAATAGATACAACAGAAAGTAATTTTAACGTATTACACATCCAGATATAAATTAATTACGCTGTTTTAAACATTCATTACGCAAAATTTGTAACAACTAGCTGCATGGCCCGGCGTTGCACGGGCTTTTACTGAGTTTTTAACAGTATCCCCATGTTAATTTCCTCTTTCTTTCGTGACGCCAGCACTTTTGTGTGGGTATGTACGCGTATGATGTGAGTGCATGGCCCGGCGTTGCACGGGCTTTTTCTTTTAACATTTTCCCTTCCCTTCACAAAATCAGCACTTCCATTATTCTTTTTCGAAATTACTTTGACTTCTTTTTTTCTTTCCCCTCCACTTAGCCCAGCGTTGCACGGGCTTTTACTGAGTGAATAACTTAATCCACATGGAAATTTCCTGTTTCCCTCAGGACGATAGCACTTCTGTGTGTGCGTGTGCGCGCGCAGTGTGAGTGATTTCTACATCTATGTCATTAAAATTCACTTTTTCGAAATTTGTTCACTCCTTTTCATTTGAGACAGGTTTCTTTCCCCTCCATTTAACCCGGCGTTGTACGGACATATTCGAATGTAAAACATATTGCCATGGAAATTCCCTTTCCTTTATCGGAATCAGAACATCCTGGTGTGTGTGTGTGATTTCTATGTTAATGTCATTACAGTTTCCTTTTTCGAAAGTTCTAACATAAAAGAAATGCAAAAGAAAGTAATGTTAACGTATTACACATCCAGATATAAATTATTTACGTATTTTAAGCATTCATTACATAAAATTTGTTACAATATGTTACTTTTGCTGAGCAGAAATCCTGTTAGGAATGTGTTTTCAAAAATCGACCCACAAGGAAGTTAAGGGTGGTGTTATATGTATGAAAAAATCTTTTATATCAGCTATAGACTTAAAATTTAACAAATATGATTTTTTGTTCAGCTGAGATATGCAAAAGGCTTTTTTTTGGTTTAATTTGCAAGCCACGAAAAATTAACTCATTAAAAACTTCTTTATCCTTGAATTTGTATTGTTTAATTTATCGATTCACCCGTGCAAAGAGCGGGTATACCAGCTAGATACATTATTAATATGATCCCAAAAAATACGCGTAATAATATATATTGCAATTATGGAAAAATAGAAGATTGATTTCAGTCTTATGAAATCAGCAGAAGTAATACAATAAACTGTAAGTTTTATATTAAGAACTTAAACATATTATTTCATAAAAAAATTCTATATATAGAATTATACTAAGTAAATTGTCATTTGAAAAAAGGGTAAACGTGTAACTAATTCATGAACGTAAAAAATTAGGAAGTAATTTAAGTGACACATTAAAATATTTTATTGGTTGTCACTTTCTAACAATGAACTTATACTTTGCATTCTATTAAATCAAAATAAGTCGTGTGAATCGAGAATCGATTTTTTCCCCAACTTATGTTGAATCAAAACCATGTAAAAGAAGTTCGTGCGAAAATAAAATTGCAAGAATACAATTGTATGTTTAAATGAAAAACATTGAGTTTTAAACAAATTGTACAACAAACATCTTATCTTAAATAAACTGAATATGAAACATAAAAAATAAGATAAATATCAAGATATAATAAAGTTAAAAATAATACGATAGTTTCGTGGGTTTTTCACGAAGATAACTTTCCCGCAACACACTCACCCAGAAATAAGAAAGAAATTTTATTGTAGTATAACAATGTCAAAAAGTAAAAGGAAAGTTTGGTATTATCATCAATCATTCTATTATACATATGACTGTTAAGCTTTAGTGAATTCAATAAAATTTTTCATAAATGATTCGAGATTTGAGCAATTCAGTCAAACTAATGTAATTATATTTTGAAAGTATTTATTACGTGTTTGTTTAAATAAACATGTTCAAATAATCATTTTCTGTCCTCATGAAAAAATCTTTAAATCACTAAGTATAACTTCATCCTATTTTAATAGAAAATAACATCAGAAAATTTAAAGAATTGAGTGAAACTATTCAGCTAATCTATTCATACAAATTTTGTCGGGAATGATATTTCAAAGCAAGTCACTTGCAAATAGTGAATCTGGGAAACGGAAAGTGTTAATGATTCATTTTAATATATATCAATTTAATTAACCACTTACTCGAATGGTACATTTAGGTGGTAATTATGGTACATTTTTGGATATTAAATTTAAGATATCTGACTACCCTAAAATTGTGAATTTTGCCAAGAATTGACAAATTTTTTTACGAATTTATTTTACAGGCCATCTTATTAGCTTTATAAAAATCAAGTTTATTATTTTCCGTTCACTAGAACAAAAACTGCAATTGTTTTAGTAAAAGCAGATGCCATTACTTTAAGTACGCGCTTTACTCGAAATGTGCTTTTTTGAAAATGCTCAAACGGGCCCAGCGATTGCAGAAAAAGTTTTGAAAATAATTTCCTGAAATTTTTTGTGCATGTTCTGTATAATAGTAGAAGTGGTTTAGCCTTCATATTTAGCAATCACTGTTGTATTACAAAGCACTATTTACACAATTACACTGTTTTATTTTAAGCAATTTGATATAACAACTGAGATAAAGTGCTCTAGTTTTCGTAAAAATTAAAATATCTCTTCTCCTGAAAGTCATTTCAAAAATGACATCAGAATGGAAAAATTGAAAATTTGTTCATAAAATTTTGGTATAGAATGGGTCCCGTTTATGTTATTTTTTGTAAATTTTTACCCATTTTAGTAATAATAATTTTTTTCTCTTCCTAATTTTAGCATATTTTTCTTAAAATTTACTTAACAAATCTAAAAACCACTAAAAAATCCCCATATCTCCATTTTTTTTAAAAAAAAGTTGTCGCGAGTAATCGGATACCTTAAATAATTGTAAATAATTTCTGAACGGATTACTTTGACTAAACCCATATTTATCATCTGATTTTGGTCCTCAAATTATTATACAGTCTTCATAATTTCTATTGAAAACTTATAAACTGTAGTATTTATCAAGTAACAAGGAACAGTTGCTTAACCACTAGGCACTGCAAAAGAAGGAAATAAAATAAATGCATTATCTTCACCTCTCTCCACGCATCTGTTGACAGCTTTTTTATGACGACTTCAGAGACTCATAATGTCGGCAAGGATTATAATTAATAAATTTTGGGTTGTTTGTGTTCTACGATTAAACAGTAGACAAAAACACTTATCGTAGGAAATCTTGTAGTTTTTTTTAACCTATCTACTGGGGCAATTATTCACAATGTGTTTAGCACAAAGGGTCAGCCGGGAAAATAATTGTTCTTATGTATTCGAAGAAGGGTTGTCGAGATTATTCAGGTGCATTATTTATTTATTACTATTATCTGTTTTGATATAGTAATTGTACAAATTAATCTACTATAGTCCGCAGAATAATTTGTGAACGATTTCTTTTATTAAAAAAGTTTGTAATAAATTTTTAGAAATATCTGCCCTCAGTACCCAAGAACTTTCCGATTAAAACCATTTTATAAGAACAAATAGTCCCGATTATTATGGGCATTTTTTCTCCTGTGGATTTAAAAATATTGTAATTTTCAGAAATGATTTATCAAGTCTCTGGATAGAAGACCGTACGAAACCAACAGCTAGATGTTTTAAACATTTTCGTGCTAGATGTGATGTTTTAATTAAATGGATTAAAGTTTCTTGTGTAAAATATTTGTTTTTCATTCTTCGCATGCAATATATACATTTTTCTGTATAAGAACAAATTTTACAAAAGCCGTTAAAGACCACCTCAAGTTTCAATTCTTTTTCTTCAAAACCTGAAAGTAAAATCCTTTAATTTAAGTTCGAAAATTTTTATAATTAAAAATAAAATAAATTTATAATCAACAATTGAAGTATGAAAAATAAAATTAAAATTTTAGTTGAACTGAAAAATAAGCAGAAAAATGTTTTAAAAAGTTGCATTTTCCAACGCTAATCCTTAATAGGTTAAGGTAAGTACCGTGAAATCCGGCGAATAACGCTCACTTATACTTTAAAGCTACATTCTTTTTAATTTTGAGGTTTATTCACTGTGTACCACACACACTTATTTACGGAAAAATCTGAACTGTACGTGTGTATTGCTTACATATTTTGAAGACATTTATTCGAGGTATTATCCCAGGCTTTAGAAAACATAGAATACTTCTAGAAATTCAACCCTTAAAGTTTTTTTTAGTATGTCATTTCTTTTAAATGAACAGTATGCTGATCTTTGTAGAAGTCAATTTTTCTTTATATTCATTTTTTTGAAACTATCAATTTCTTACCCGACGTATAATACGCACCCCTAAATTTCTATCTTATTTTTGGTGTTAAAAATGCGCGTTATATGCCTACTGTAATATTTTTGTATTAAATATTACTATAATATAACTGTATGCAACAATATTAATTTATAAATACAATAGAGCTAGTAAAAAATTGTACATTATATATATATATATATATCTATATTAACCACTTTTTTAAATTGATAACATTTCGTTTCACGGACTCAACACATACATCCAATCCATTATATAGAGTGAAAGTCTGAATTCTCTATGTAGAATTCCTCTATAAAATTGTATATTAATTACTTTTGAACTATTAGCGCGAAATAATTATTTCCCACTAATTTAATTTAAATATTTGAATTATTTATTAGCGCCGTGGGTAGCCTGGTGGTTAGAGCATCGAACTCCTGACCGGAGAGCTGGGTTCGATGCCCGATGCCACCAAAACCGAGTACACTCAAATTACGTGCTCGTTAAATCCGTGGGTCCGAAAGTCTTGTGGGCGGTCGCAGCAGAAACCACGAGTTCGGGGGGCTGGAGAATATTTCCCTCCCCTCCAGTTCTATGCCTAAATTGTAGAGGTGGAGAAGTGGTGTCGCCATCTATCGTTCAGAAGTTCAACCTGTCTCACAGGCTCTGGCAACTTTCATTCCTTCCCTTCGGGAAGGACACGACAACAACATTTGAATTATCCCTTATAGCGAGAGATAGAATGCACATGCATGTCCAAAATTAAGGATACAAAAGCATGTTTTTCGTCATAATTTTAAATTGCCTAAAGAAAATATTTTTGAATTTGTATTTTATATATTTTGAAGAATGGGTAGTGCAGTATTAACATTTAGTTTCGGAAAAGATTTTGTTTATCGTTAGTTTTTGCAGAATTACTGGATTGAGACCGTTTAAGCATATGATGTTTTTTCTTGTAATTTTGTGAATATTGCATTAAATCAAACTAGTTAGCCTGTTAGCAGTGAGGATGACTTCTCATAACCTTTAGATGATTTTTTTTTTGTTTTTTGATGGAGTTTTGGCTTGAACCTGGTCAGTCTCAAGCGTGGGTGGCTCGATCGTTACAAGTGGTCTAAAAGTGATCCCTCGGCTGTAGAATCAATGCCGAACAAGTGGCACTGCCACCAGGAAGGTCAGTCAGGGTTTCCAAAGAACATTAACATCTGCACAGGATCTCTAATTGGTTTGAAGCGCACGAAGACATAGGTGGACAAGAATTCCTCAGCTTGCTCGTGACCTTGCTGCTATGTCTGGAAGAACAATTTTGTGGTAAACATTCTACAGCCGTCTTGCAGAGACTGTCCTTTGCGCCCGGCTTTCAGTCTTGAGTGTCCCTTTAACTGCATCCAACTGGAAAGGCAGGTTATTGTGGAGCTAAAAAATCAGTCGTTGACAACACGATAATGGAGGCGTGTTCTTTTCAGTGATGAGTTTAAATGTAGCAGACAAAGTGATTCTCGGCGAGTCTTCATCTGAGTAAAAGTTAAGCTCACTTTTATCCCTCTTACGTAACAAAAATCGACAGATTTCATGCCAAAGGAATCCTTGCAAGTGGCGGCATAATGTTGGATAGTCGTACATCCCTGTATGTTTCCGATGCGAGTACTGTCAACTCACAGCGCTGTATGGATGAGATCTTTAAGGCCTATATGAATTTTTTCTGGGTGCTATGAGCCCGGATTACATTTTTGGACGAAAATGAGCGGCCACGCAGAGCTCACAATGTTGGATGAATTTCATAGGGAGGGGATATTCGGCCCTCAAGGTCTCCGGATCTAAATCCTATTGAACTTATTTGGGATAGTCTAGGAAAAGTCAATTCTCAGCGTAGCACCCGTCTCAGGATCCCCTAGGAGTCAAAAGTCGTGCTTTTAGAAGAACGGGCATAAACAGTACCCTCATAAACAGTATTACAGTTCGTTATAAAGCTTGTATACATGTTCACGGTAGTCACACTTCAAATAAGACAGACTTTTAACGAGTAAAATATTTTCTGTTTGATTCATGATTTCACATTTTTTTATATATATCCTGTTCTTAGTTCAAAATTAAAAATTTTTTTATATGATTATGTTGCTATATTCTTTCTCACCCTATTATAAGTTTCTGTGTGGAATTTTTGGGCAACACAGAAAAGTTCATCAGTTTTAGTAGATTTTGTATTTGTGACCTTAATTTTGGACATAGTATACATACACAACCTTCGTTAGTTAATTTATTGCTTGAATATGTCCCCCCTTCTTTTTATGTTAAACAAAATCGAAAATATCCTATATTCATTACTACAAGTTTATTTATTTTTCAACATGAAGAACTTTTCTTGTGAATTACAAACACATCTTTTGGTTACAGACAATATATTTCATTCAATTTAACAATTCTCTTAGAATTAATCAACACAATAATGAACTATTATACATATAGTAATGCCATTAAAATTATAAGTTCTTAATATTAAAAGTACATTTTAACTTCGTTTCTGCGACTAAAATTTTAATAATTAAGAAATGATGTTCATGTGTTCACTTCTTATTTTATACTGCATTATCAATTTTACTAAAAATTATATCGCTTGAATTCAAACTTTCTCATTAAAATCGTACTGTTTTTCCCTTCATTTTGTTTTAATTTTTGTCAATACCTATTTTACCATTTGTTAATCTTACTTGTTTATTCGCTCACTATTATTTCAAGTGTTATAATGCTTTTTCAATTTATTGTGATATTTTAAGCTATTTTTGCAATTCTATTTGCATGTTTCTCTATTTAGAAATATTTTCATCTGATTTACTTATATCGAAATAGATATTGTAGGAACAGATAAAATATGTATTGTTAAAATAAGCGTGATTTCTCTTTGTGTGTTTTTATAACACAACGAATGAATATTTTAAATTTGGATACGTATTTATCAGCCTTAATTTTTGTAATCATTTAAAATATTTTTATTACATTATTTGTTTTTCCATGTAACTGAATATTTTTAAGTTTTAATACTTGCGAATTTTTTAACCCGTAAACATTGAAACTGTTTCTTTTATTTTGCTGAAGTAACAGTTTTTAGTACTTATTGTATTATATATGTGAGGTGTTATTAATATGTAAAAAAGGAAAATATCACATTCAAAACATACATGATATAATAGCACGTACTATTTCAAAACGACAAAGAACGTGAAATGTATTGCGAGAACATTCTGTTAAATATAAAACAATCTAATTGCGAAAGATCTTTATTGTCCCTGTAACTTTTGAGTGATATCTATTCATATCAAACCAAAAGCAATTAGTTCTTTCGGTAACACATTTATTTTCAGTTTTAAAAATAACACAATAAATTATTTTGCGCTTACTGCTGGTGAAATTATTACTAATTTATAATTAAACTATTAATATTCCTTAAAATGAAATAAATAAATAGAAAAATACAATCGCATTTTTACGTGTTATTGAAATTTTATATAAATAAAAAAACAGTTACTTTCTATAGTCGTTTTCAAAAAAAATTGTTTTTGATCATTTTGGTAATAACTTTAGGTATGCTATAAATTAGAAACTAACATGAGCTTTGTAGATCTCTGTAAACCAAAAATGGCTTGTTAATTTAATTAGACAGGCTCCATAGCGCTTAATGGTTGTTTTCCCGCAATCTTTTCTCAGTTCTCGATAAGATTGGAGTCTTAGCTGTTACCTGGCCAGTTATAAGGAGGTGTATTATCTGCATCGTCTTTTTTTATTTTATTGAGTGTACCGCAAACACGGGGGCTTACAGAAGTATGCATGAAGCACACATCACAAAGGAAGAAGGAATTTTATGTCATGAAGTATTATAACACAAACATTCATGCCTTCTCCGGGATTCGAACTCAAGCCCTACGACACCGCAGTCAGCGTTACAAACCACTGTACCGGATGGGTGGCTCTGCGTCGTCTTCAACGGCCTTCTTTTTCTTTTTTTTTTATCTGTGACTCGTAATCCCTTCATTCGGGAAAACTGAGCATCATTGAATGTCCATGTGAAACTTCATCTTCTCATGTACAAATTAAGGTGTTGATGTTCGTTCATAGTGATTATAATTGGTAGGAAATATAGAGTAGCACAAAGAGAGCACACATCAGGCACAGACATTGCATCCCATATTATTTTATTTGTTTTGGGGAATATTTCATAGTTAGAATTGTAAATCTTTTTCATCATATCTTTTTATTCTTCTGCAGAGAATATTTGTAGGTGTAGAGAGAAAATTAGTGCTCACTTGACTCGACGGAAAATGTCGTATTATACGGTTGTACGATTATTGTACAACCTGATATTGTACAATTCTGATATTGTCTTGGAAAAGTCGAAAAACTTTTTTTTATTCTTGGTGTAAGTCGAGATTTTTGTGCAATTTTATAAGGTAGTAAAAAATAAAAATCTGTGCTCACACTGAAACTTAGGTGTGTCTTTGCACACTGGTGTCCTTTATAGCCAGAATAAGTCTAATGTAGTTGTTGGAGAAAGTTGGTGCTGTAGACCATTCCTCTCATCACATGATCATTTGTTTTGTTTTGACTTTGCAAATTTCCCCAAATTTTAAATTAACTGATTTTACTACAAAAATTTTAATTCTTGTTCACATTTACCCTCGAAATTATTTCACGGTCAGAAAAATCAATTGTATGTAGGGTCTATATTTCTGCCCTTTTTGCGACAATAATTGAAAGCTTTTCTATCCATTACAATAATTACACAACAGCACTGTCTTCTGCAAAATCCAATAAATAATTGGCAATGAATGAGATGCATATTCAGTTATTGCAGTAAGAATGAATTTGATGCAATCAACACATGAGATGACACAATATTTTCTGCGTAAATGATGAAATGTGTTAAAATACTGAAAATTGTTTACAGATCTTTGAGACTTTTGCAAACGATTGTAATTTTTAGAATTATGAAAGATCTAGCCGACGACTCAAAGCATTGATTCCTTTTTTGAGCAAGAGCTTGTTTTTTATTAAATTGTTTTTGAGTCATTGTGGCATGATGACAAACAGGATGTTCTCTTCAACAAAAGTACAAGATTAAATTTAGATTAAAAAAATATTTTTTTCTTTTCAATAAAAAGAAATTTTTTGAAATAATTTATTCAATCCTCTCAGAAAGAATGTATCTTAAATATTTTTACTTAAAAGTCTATTCTATTGAAATAAATGATTAAAATCTAATGGAATAATTTTTTCTTGTTATCGTTTTAAATTTCTGAGATATTAGAACATTTTTAACAAGCCTTTGCTTCAGATTTAATAACAAGAAAATACTTTGATTTATTCAGTTAAAAATAATTGGATGTGAAAAGTGAACGAGAAGGAATTTTTCATCATTATAAAGTGCTTTTATTTATGCAATGTAATAGATTGCCTCGTGTAATATGAGACAAATTGAATATTTCATTTTCTGAAGATTTATTCTATTCATCGGTAGTATTAGGAGTGTTTTTTCTTCAAATTAAATAACATTCAAATAAATGTGAGGTAATTATGTGCTTAAGGTAACCTTTTTGTGACGCAGAGACGAACCGGGACTTTTTTCAGAAGAACATCATAACGTATACAAACCTGGCAGTTGCAGCATATTCGTTTATGTTATAGTATTATTAAAATTTAGAAGCATTTTTAAGTAGGAATTTTACATTCAGCATTTATGATTAAAGTTTATTTAGTATTACTGTAAACAAAATAAAGAAATATTGTATTCTTGAGAAAATAAAGGATTTGAAAAGAAATAAGCGATGTAGTTAAATATACTACTCTTTGTATATATAATACAAAAGTAATTTAACATTTTTTAAGTTTTGAAAGAGACATGGCACGATTTACACAAAACTTTTTCATTTAATGAGTTTCATAGTTTTTTTGGTTGCCTCTTATGTGTATGTTTGATGTAAAGCAGATTTTGTGTTTTAAAATTTCATAAAAAGCTAAGCATTTAATTTTTTAAGGAAAAAACTTGAATTTTATGAAGTGATTTTAAAATGCTACTCCTCCTACAAAAATTGACTAACATGTATGAAATTTGATTTACAAGTACGTCATACTATGTATAATAGAAGTTGGTATGGATTTTGCGATAAAATGGTTAGTATTCGTACAATACTATTTTTTATGAATGTTTATTGAAAATTTCTTTAAAAAAATGTGTAAATTCTAAATTCAATTATTTTTTTTAAAAAATAAGTATTTCTTTGATTTAAAAATGCATACAACTTTTATTCCATGTACTATTAGCAACAAGTGAAAAAAATTTCCAAGTATTAGACACAATAGAAAAAAGCCTTAGCATTTTAAATGAAGACAAACTAGTTATTTTATCTTTATATACGAAATAAGTCAGTTTAAAAATTTGATTTGCCCTTGCGATGTGAATAAAAACAAACGTAAAAGTTATCACAACTCTGCGTTTTTTAAACTTAGAGCTTTCAAATTTTGTAAGTTTGTAGAAAAGTATATAAAAAATAATTTAGGCTAAAAAATTAAATTTGATTTTTTGACCGATTTTTGTCAATTGAATCGTACTGTGCCCCTTTAAAATCATTACATTCAGAGGGGAAGGGATAGACTATTTTACAGAATTTCTCACATTTGTTGTTGGAGCCTAATGACATTTAATATCGTTCTTAAAATCGTTAATTTAGTTCTAATCCTTATCGTTATCGTCCTTGTGAGATTTAAGCTTATTTGGCACAAAAAAATCACTTGGATTACTGAATACTGATCCCTCAAAATTCTTTATCGTACCTATTTTATTACATTTAACAGTGTCTGTACACTTTTCTAGCGTTTACACACAACACTTGAAAAGTGTTAGGAAATAATAAGAAAAAAAAGGGGGGGGGGTCCGAGAAATTAATTACCAAAACATTTCCATCTGCTGGCGATTGACTGAAGAACAAAATAATATGTTGAATATGTAACATGTCAGGGGCTAATTACGTTAAAAAAAAGTACGGCGTAAAAATGCATGAACTGTTAGTGATCCTCCGACTTTCAGTTTCTATTATTGTCGAATTTTCTGAGAGAAAATGTGCAATATTCAACAGTAACATTCCTACGCATTACTACCGAAGTGTTATCCTTTGTGATTTGCTAGGTATTCAACATTTATTCAGAACGTAAAATTGCCTTGAATACAAGAGCCTGAATCATTCGTAAATTCGAGGGCTACTTAGGTACAGACAACAAAAGCTCTTCTAGGGGAAGTCAAAATTGTTAAATGAATACTTATTCTTAGACTAGACCACTTGTCTGTAGTAGTTTCAATTGTAAGCAAAATGTCTTAGCATGTAGCAGACGCAGACTTCTATTATAGTAGCGCACTGTGTGAACACTAGTCGTTTCCTTTGATTGTGAGAATTACGTCGTTTATTAATTAGATCGTTTAACTTCAGCATTTAAGAGCTAAGGGTAAAAATGCTTTATTTAACTGTGAGAAGACTCTTAAATTCTGATTCTTAAAAACTATAGATTTAATCAAATTTCTATTTTAATTATTTGTAAGATAGTTTCGATCATTGTAAAATTCATATTATTAGAACATTAAAGCAGTCTGATGAAATATATTTTAATTTTAACCTTTGAATGTACTATTTAAGGTACTGGCAAATTCAGGTATCTGACTACACTCAGAATCGTGATTTTGAAAAAAAAGCATATAAATGAATTATTTTTTGGTATTTGTTGATATTAATGAAAAATTCAAATTATTTTCAGAGTTACTATCAACTGAATTAAAAACTGGTGTTTTTGTAAAAATGCCTCTACCCTGGTGTATTAAAATATGAATAAATACACTTCTGTATAAATTATATTGTTCAAGAATCCATGTTCAGGCTCCTATAGCTACATACAGTAGAGCCTGTTTTTCTGCGGTTCTTTTTTATGCGATTTTATTTTTGTGCGATCTTTTTTTATACGGTATATGAATTTCAACGGCTTTGGCGCTGCTGTAATGTTTTCTATCAATGTACATACATGCATTTCAAGACGCTCTGTTCATTGGTTATAAACAGTCTCTCTACAATGCACGTTCAATTGTTTTCTCTCAATGCACTAGCAGTACGCGCTTGATTAAAGACAAAAATTTCAATGACAGTGACTTCATAAATAATTTGATAGATTATGTAGAAGGACAAGAAGAACTGGATTCTTTGAGTGCAGATAAAATATGTGCAGCGTTCCAGCTTTCCATCAAATTGGAAAAGAATTTTCTTAAAATAGATATCAATTCCGAAAGGAGTTTGAAATTCCAAAAAGAGATTCGATCATCCATATCAGGTTATCGTGACGTTTAAAACAAATGAACAACAAACCGTCGTCACAAAAACTTATCACTTCTTTTATGGTGCCAAAAAATCAAATCAATTAAAATTGTATCTTCAAGTGACAAAAGCGATTTTGAACCAATTCATCTCAGGAAGATGCACACTTTTGGATTGCGATGAGTAGCAGTGAATTAATTATGTATGAGCATTTTGAAAATTTCTCCATGTATACAGTGAGAAATTAAATGTTTTTAAAATGTTTCCATGTGGAATTTAATTATTTATTTTGTTTGGAAGTACTTTCTCATAAATTTCGTAAAAATTGACATATTTTTTTTGTGCGACTTTTTTTATGCGGTCCCTCTCCACCGTATAAAAAAAAATGTCTCTAGTATCTCGAGGAAGTTGTTAGTAAAATGGAAGTATTTATGAAATTTTCGCATTTTTTCGTGCGGTTCCTATCTACCGCACAAAAACAGGTTTTACTGTATATGCAAAATATTATTATAAAAGAAGCATTTTTTTTTTGTAAAAGGAGGATATATTGAAAGTGTGTCATTTTTTCTTCATTGTTTTTCAATTCACGACATCATATATACGAGGGTGAGTTGGAAAATAAGTTTCCCCTTTCAACTGTGGTCAGAATTGTATGAAAGTCAAAAAATAAAATGAAACATTAAAGCTAAGACATAACTCTATTTTTCCACATAAGTTTCAAGTACATTGAGACATTTGTCATATCGCTTGATAAGCTTCAAAAATTCCCCCAGGAAAAACTCAAGATTTGCATGCGGAAAAAGCGTTTAGGCTTGTTTGACTTCAGCGATGCTTCCAACTTCCTTGCGAGATTCTTCTTCAAAGCCAGAAACAGATGAAGGTCACTTAGTGCGAGATCAGGACTGTATGGCGGATGGTATAGGCGCTCCCAACCAAGAATTGCAATATGGTTTTGCATTGCCGTCGCCGAGTGTAATCTCACATTGTCATCCAACAACAGAATGTCAGATCTGAGAAGCCTAGGCCACTTTTTCAGAATCCATTTGCTTGATCGCTGCCGATCTCTACTGAATGGTGTATCGGTGTCATGCGCGTTCACCTGCTGTTTCGTCGTAGTCCCATATATATAGCCGTTAAACCCAGTGTAGGCATTACGTCGATCGCGATCGACCGGTGGACCGCCAAGACATTTTGGTTTGACCACTTAAAAGTTTTACCACTTAGTGATTATATATGGAAATTTCAAGATTGACTGACAGTACGCAGTCTATAAGCCTTTTACTTATAACAATAAAAACTAACTTTAGATAAAAAAAAATTTTAAATAAAAATCTATTTTTTTAATGTATTTTGAATTGTTTCATAATAAATGTATCATTTGATGTAATTTTATTTGGGGCTATTATTATTAAATTTGTATCTTGCGTTTTGCTTTAAACGCGGTTTTAAAAAAGTGTTATTTTTTATTTTAGTTCTGTAGGGTATATATAAGTACATATTCCATACTTATTATTAAACTATAATAATAACTTTTTCCTTACCTCACCACACCTACGACATTGGGCAGTAGCGTACACAAGAATTTTTAAAGGGAAGGGGATCTAGGGTTGAAGGTCTACTATTCTCGTATATGCATGCAGCCAAACATATATATATATTTTTATTTTGTCGATTTTCGGGAACAAAAGACAGCAACAACAAAACAAAAACTCTTGAATGTGAATATTTAACATTAAAAAAAAGAATTGCGAATATCAAATACTTAATTACATTTTACAT